>PVKB01000045.1:0-262653 GCA_004027205.1 Ctenodactylus gundi
GACTAAGGCAGGTCTTCCTGATAAGCCAATTCACTGAAAAATAGAAACCAAGCATAAATCCTAGAATATTTCTGTCTCTAAGAAAACTTTCTGAACTTTTTAACAGTCCTTCTAGACTAAAACTAGAATTAAGTGAAGCATGCACTTGAAATAGTTAAGAGTTGCATATTGGTGTCTTATTATAACACATATTTATATTTTTTATCATAACCTGCTTGGATTATTCCAGGTAGATTATTGTTTTTATGTGTTCTCTTCTGATGAGTTTACTGCTCAATATTTCTTTCTCAATAAAGTTTCATTGTGAAAAATGAACGAAGATTGTAGCATTATAGTAATCTAGGCCCTCGATCACTCAGGATCAAACTAGTCTCTGAGGCCATATAAGGCCACCATCAGGAACTAAAAAAAAAAGTTTCCAAATATCTATGAAATTTGCAAGTTGGTATCCACATCTGAGAATCAAGGCGAAGGGGAAGAATGGTATGGATGTAGTTGCCTTACCCTATAAAGATACAGTCTCTAGATCAGATATGGCAAATAAATTTCACACATGTCAATTCTACTGTATTATTTTGACTTCTTGGGCATCTGTCTTCCAGAAGCTACCTGGCAACTCCACAGTAGAACCATCTCCAAGAGAGTGTGGCCGTGCTTTGTGTCTCTCCTCTGCAACTTCTGCCTGCCCTCACCTGTACCCTATCACTCTCAGCTCTCCTCTGAGTGTGGGTCTCCCTGCTCCATTCAGTATTTGTATTAGGGTCACATGCACTTTGACCAAGGCAAGTTCTTGAAATACAAACACTGGAATGAGCAGGAAGATTTCTTTTTTTGTCTTTTCTACTAATTAGTGATTATGATGGGTACCTCTGCAAGGCAAATTTTGTGTTTAAACAAATGATAAGTTATAGAAGTGTTTTCCTCTTCTTTTCTCCTGGTAAACTCATTTAAAATCGCAGAGTTTTTTACTTGAATATCTTGACATAGAAGGCCAAGGTATTGATAGGATATTAAGCCTGAGATTGACTTTGGTGTTTGGCCTGAACTGTCCCAGAATTATAAAATCATCAAAAGGCAAGAAATTATTGAGTACTGACTATATGGGAAGCTTTGTGCCTGCTGCTCTAGAGGTAATACAACTGAATGAAATAGTTTCTTTGCCCTTTTGGTATTCAACTCTACCTTGGAAGGCAATCTTGTCACAGAAGCAGCAGATACCTCATGGGCCAATTATTCTGTGTTTTACGACATGTCTCTGAGCACATCCCCACCATTAAGAGGGAACTAAAGACCATCCACGATCAGCCCTGGAAGGAGCCTTCTCATAGCACAAACACAAAAGACAGCCAGTTTCATGGAGGTGGTTGGATGAAAGGCACAACTTCTCCTGAACCTAAGATTTCCTGCTTTTTCTGATGTAAGTACGAAATTTCTCCTAGTCTGTTTTCTTAAAGCAACTGCGGGGGGCTGAAAGTGGTGTGGAATGAGCTGCCAAAGTGGGCTTTCTTTAATTACAGCTCTGACACTTAATTCTTTACTAACTCAATTTTCTAATTGTAAAAATGAGGACAATACTACACGCTTTGCATCTTATACCTGATGGGTGGTTAGCAGAGTCATGTGAGCCTGTGTGAAAGTACTTTGGAAATAATTAAACGCTATAAAAGTGTAGAGGATTATTAATAGCATCTCACATTTATTAAGTACTTATTATGTGCCAGGCATTGTGTTGGCATTTAATATTCATTAACTCAGTTAACCCTTCTGCCACCCTTGGAGGTAGATTACGCTATCAGCATTTAATGGGAAATGAAACGGTGGCTCACAGTGGTAGTGTGCATAAAGATAAGTGCTCCAGAAAAATTCCTGGCTTGAACAACCTGTTCGATGTTCCTACCACGGCATTTTTCACTAGTATGATGGGAGACACCAAATGGCTCTATGACCTTGTTTCCAACCGGGCAGGAGGAAATCCTACTCATTTTCCTAATGGTGCCAGGTTTAAGCTTGGGGTCAATATAGGATAAAACCAAGTGTTTTACTTGTACAAATGGAAATACATGAATAAAACAAGTCTTGGAAATAGCACAAGCATTTTTTAAGGCATCTAACTAAATCCTTTTGCTTCTCATATGCACAGGCACGCACACCCCAGCCCTGGATATTTAACCAAACTAATTTCAAAGTAATATTCCAGCCTTGTTGCAATGGCACTGATTAATGTATTAGCTGCCCTTAGTAACAAGTGAGAAATTATTACTTCAATCGCTCTTTTCCTGCTCAGAAGCCCAATGAAGAAGTCTCACATTCTACTCATTGCCATGAATTTAATAGATGCTCCCGAGTCAATGAGATAGGCCACTTGAGGACAAAGTTTGAGGATGGAGTCCGTAGAAATTGGAGACATGGCAGCTGAGTCTGGGAATTTGGGCTTCTGCTTATAAAAGTGAATATGAATGCTATTCTCACTCTCCGGTATTCCTGGCAAAGGCCCGAAGCCGAGAGGAAAGTGAAATTTACAAATAGAATCTCAGGGATAATGTGAATGTTTCTGTACACTGTGTGAACTCAGGAAGGAGGAGACAGGCTGCTGGTTGACCACCAGGGAGGGGCTTTGCTTTTGCTAGAGCGGAAGCTGCAGCACATCCCAGCTCCCCCAGGGAGCCTGTTGGCACCACGTACTCTTCCCCCTCACAGTGATGCCCTGCCCTCAGCTGTAACGCCTCCTTCCATGCAGGGCTCTAACAGGAGCTAGCCATCCTGCTGAATTGCTTGTGGGCTGAAGAAGCAGTAGCTAGAGGGGAAAAAAAATCACTGTACAATAAGATAAATGCCTCAGGTTCTCTCATAGTTCTGGCCAGGCAAGCGAAAAGGCCAAAGGGATTTCACCCGTTCTACTGTATCTTCAGCATCCCAATCCCTGTCAGAGGAAAAAGGCAGAAATGATGAAAGGACCTTGAGTTCCTATTCTGCAAACTCCGAGAATTCCCAAATATCTCCCGGAGCTCCATGCCCATGCATGTGGTTAGTAGTTTGCTTGACACCTGCTGACCGTTCAGTATCTGTCATCGTAATTAATTCTCAGAGCACTCAAGAAATAAGTGTTTGCTGGACGTGGGGGTGTAAGGCCTTAACCCAGCCCTCTGGGAGGCTGAGACTGAGGTCTGCAAGTTCCACATCAGCCTGGACAACTTTGTGACTGATGGAGACTCTCTCAAAATTGAAAAAAAAAAATATAAAGACATCAGGAGATATCAGTGCAAAGGCCCTGATCTTGTCCACTTCACCTAAGAGAGAGAGAGAGAGAGAGAGAGAGAAACACAGACAGAATGACAGACAGAAAGGAAGGAAGGAAGGAAGGAAGGAAGGAAGGAAGGAAGGAAGCTTTTTTCCATTCTTTTAGATAAAAAACAAATTCAAAAACTTTTGAGAACTGGCAGCACGTCATGCAGGTAACAGAAATGAAGTGGAGATCCCATTCATTTAGTCTGATTCCAGAGCTTGACTGCTTAGCCCTACCCTCACAGTTGAACTTCTACAAATTGGGCATGTTTCAAGAAAGAACAGAAGAGAAATTTGGGTTTTGTGAACCCAGGTATTGTGGTTTGGATCTGGAATGTCCCCCAAAAGTCTTGTGCATTTGGACATTATGGATTGTCTATGGAACTATGCGCTGTTGGGAGAAGAGGTCCTGGCCAGTGGGGTTGGGGGTGAATTACAGGTATGTAAACTGTATTATCCATGTAGTGGGTGCTTACCTCACCTTCTACACCTGGAAGGGGTGGAACACTGAGGCTGGACTGAGAAGGGGAGGATCACTGAAATGGGACCAGGAAGTATATATATGCTGCTACCTTCTTCTGGGAGCAGATTAGCCTGGATGGGACCTGCATTCCTGTTTGTGATGTCGTGAGGAGCTGCCTCTACCTCTGCCTCTGCCATGTACTTCCACTGCTGCCAGCAGCCCCTGAATGGACTGTGACCTTCTGAACTATGAGCCAGAATCAACCTTTTCTCTTTTAAAGCTGTGGATGCCGGGTATTGAGCCACAGCAACAAAAAAGTTACTAAGTCACCAGGTTTGTGGCTTCTGTGTGTCTGTGTGTGTGCTGTGTGAACACACACTCGTTTTTAGTTCCTCTATTTCTTCCATTCCCCACTTCTGTACCCCTCAAAAATATCCTTTCTCTACCCCTGCAGTTTTTACGTTCTCAGTTCTCCCATCACCTACCTAAGAAGCTACTTCACACACGTTGTTAGAAACTTAGTAATTTAAGGAACATTTGCTTTTTAAGAGGAAATAAGGCATGGGGGCACTGGTAGAAATGTACAGTCCTCTAAGCTGGAGTAGACCAATATATGTTCTAGAAGGACAGAAGATGATTCTTCAGGGGCCATGAACCCCTTTCCCTGTCACAAAATGGGTGAATTCAAAACCCCACACACATTTCAATGAAGATCAGAGACACATACACCAAAGACAAGAGTAAATGTCCTGACTCTGCACGTGATTCCTCAAATAAGCAATACGCAAGGTATCTCCTGAGTGCTCAGGAATAAGGAACTTCCTGTATCACTGAGGTTCCAGGTTGGACATGGCCGCTTCCAAGACAGAGAGAAGCTTGAGATCTTTTCTGTCCGTTCCCTCTCATGTTGCCCCTACCACCCCCGTCTGTCTTCACAGGTCACCAATTCTACGGCAGCAGGGTTTCTGACTTAAGGCAGCAAACCATGTCCTACAAGCTGCCTGGTAAACAGGAAACATTCTTTTTACTTTGCATTTTTGTCCTAGAAATGCGGACAGCAAAGGAAGTGGAGGATGGGCAGAGAGGAGGGGGGAAATCGACAGAACATCACCATGGTAACATCCTTCCTGGCATCATTTTTCCCCAGACCAAGCGCATTCCTAAAGCAGCCCTTTCTACAGCTACAGGCCAGTGAAAAAAAGGTCATGTCCTTTGTAAGTCTTTCCTGTTTCATGCTCAAGTGAACTCTCTCTCCTCTTCTAACGCACATCTTCTGACATTTTTGTGTTTTGCCTTCTCTGTTCTATTGGCTATGCCTAGTCGTGGGCTTTCTTTCCTCCCACCAATCATTGCCCCTTCCTAGTCCTAAACTCTATGAGAGCTACGACTTTTGATCATTAATTAGAACTGTGTCTGATACATAGTATATACTCAATTTTTCTCAATCTGTTTAATGAGAAGAAGAATGAATATATGAGTTTATGAAAAGGTGGGTGTTTTTATTATCTACGAACACTCAATAGCATTCGCCCAAATATTCTTAGTGAAACAAGTAAGTCCCCATTCCTTGGGCACACGTTGCATTATATTTGCACACTGTAGTAAGTTCAACGCAAAGGGCAAAGTACCAAAGCTGTTGTTACAGTTTGGATCTGGAATGTCCTCCAAAAGCCTCTGTATCTGGATATCATGGAGTACTTATGGAAACATGTGCTATTAAGAATTAGAGCACGTTCAGAGGGGTGAAACCCTGGAGCTTGACTTGGAAGAGGTAGGTTACTAGAACAGGACCTGAAAGGTTGTTTGATAGCTCCACCCTTCCTTGCTCACTTGGCTTTCCGTCTGCCATGCCAACAGCAGCTCTTCCTCTAGCCACACCTCCACCATGTGCTTTCACTATTACCATTCACTTATGAATGGACTGTGACCTTCAGAATCTATATGAAATTCCCAAATAAGCATATTCAAAACAACCCTTCCTCCCTTAAGCTGAGGGTGTCAGGCATTCTGTCCCAGCAGTGAGAGTAACTCAGACAGCCATGAAGTTAAAATGGGGTCTGCCCATTTGCTTATTCAATTATTTGGAAGGTCCCGGTACACCAGGCAATCTTCTAGGTGGAAGAGTGATCAAGACACAGACATGGACTTCACCCTCTGCAGAGTCCCTAACGATATCCTATGCTCATTTTTGTCTTAAAAGATTTCACTTAATAATCAGCATTCCAAAGGGAGCTGAGATGGAGAAGACACTGGCCATGAGTTGCTATATCTTTCTTGTAAAGAATTGGGAAAATTTTTCACACATAAGAAACTGGAGAATGATGCAGAAGGAAAAGAGAAGGTGCTTCTGAGAGGTCCTAGAACACCGGAGATGGCCAGAGAGTGAGAAGATGGGATGGAACAGCCAAGTATCTGAAACCTAACACCTCTAAAGCTGTAGTGTGAATTAATTTCTCATGAAGTTTGCTAGAGAACAGCTACAAGAATCTCAAATCAGAGCAGCTGTAAGGTCAAATCCCAGCTCTGTTTGTTTGTTTTTGTTAGCCTAAGCTTATCCTGAATTCACTATTTAGCCACAGCAGACCTCTCAATCTCAGGACAATCCTTCTGCCTCAGCTTTCCAAGTGCTAGTATTACTGCAGTATGCCATCATGCCCAGCTTCTGTCGAGCTGGAAATTGAACTCAGATTCTCATGCTTATTAGTCAAGTGCTTTAAAAACTGAGCTACAACCTCTCCCCAACCCTCTGTCTTTTCTTAGCTCCTCGTACTAGACAAATTCCATAACCTCAAAAAACTTAGTATCTTTACTTTTTAACATAGAAGGATTATACTCTCAATTATCAAGTGGGATTTTATGAAGCTTGAGGCCCAGTATGTAGCTCATCATGAAAGGTGAACAAATGACAATTAACGTTGAGCTATTGCACATGTGGAAGCAGGAGTTGGGAGGGTCCCCCACGACACACAGCACTCGGAATCTCGCCAAACTCAGTCCCACTCATCTTTGCAGATACCAAACGTAGGTGTTACATAGGTTTGTTTGCATGGCCTGTTTTTGTTTATCTCTTTAGGACAGTGGTTCTTGAACTTTATACGAAAGTTAACATGGGCACTTGCTTAAAAAGTAGTTTTCTATATTTCCATCAGAGGCTCTGATGTATTGAATCTTAGGGAAATCCCAGAGATCTATATTTTAAATGACACTTCAAGTAATTTTTATGTACGTTGCAAGTGAACTGTGCTTTGCAAATCTTGTAGAGGGCTCTAAGACCAAGGTTACAGAAATGAATCTGGAAGCTGTAACACATCATAAATGGGAAGTGTAGCAAAGGTTATTGTACAAAACCTATATTTACGTCAGGCTTGCCTAGGTCGGAACTATATCTGAACTGTTAACAGAAAGGGATCTTCCAGGATCCCTTTTTCCAGGTTCTTGTAACCTGGCCAAAGAGTTGAACAGGACTTGTGAAATGTATAGCACCTTCCCTGGACCCAAAAGGAATTTCTCAGCCATGACTGGACTGGTGAGAGCCCTTTTGAAGTCTCCAAGTGACTCAAGCAATGGTGACATGCTGACAGATAATCAAACTATACTCACTAATGAATCAAAATGGCACAGGTTTATGAAAAGGAAAAATATTTTTTTCTCATGACTGGCATATACCCAGAGAGCAGCTCAGCCCATGCCGCTACACAATGTGAAATAAAGGAGTGCTGACTGGCTGTGTCACTGCATGTAGGTGAGACACAGAGGCAGCTTGGCCAATCCCAAGGTCTGCCTAGAGAAATTCTCTGGACCAAAGATCTTGACTGGTCTGACAAACAGCACAAGAAACTCAGAGTCCCACACATATCTCTTCCTTTGAGACGACTTCCTGTTTAGCTGGGTATTTTGTTAATTTCTGGTTTGCCCCAACCCTCATTTTTTACCTCATTTCTCCCTAAAATTAGTGACATCTATGATTCTTTCTAAAGTTTTCAGGGTCCCTGGGTGAGACCACCAGGATTGCTGCATGCTTGGTTCTGCAATATACAGCCAGGTGGCCAGTGATTGGAAGAAGTGTACACATGTGTAACTTTAAAACGTCATTGTGGTCTGTGGGAATGTTTTGGTTCTGAGGCCAACAAATAATTATAAATATATACATTAGGGTCTTTGCTGCTCTACCACAGAGACACTTTGGATCTACTCGCTTTTGTCCCTTTTGTGAAGAAACCTCCAACTGCCTGCCTAACAGAGTGAGTGGATAGAATGATGGACAGAAGTCGTGTTATTTTTGAACCTGACAATAAAGTATTTTCAGTCTGGCTTCTTTATGTACTATAAAAAAACAAAGTTATCTCCAAGTATCTGAACATTTGATAATCTCAGTGGATTGAAAATTCCCTTTTTCATTTCAATGACTTCCATTCATGTAAACAACCTTAATTGTCTAAGTTTTTGCCACAGTTCTAGGCTTAAGCAAGTTATTTCTGCAATCAAGTAGCTATTCACAAAAAAACCAATTTCACAAAATTAGCAAGAAGGAAAGAAATAAAAGCAGAATGCCATAGTAGGACATGTTTCACAAAAGTAATTGCTAAGGTCTATTTCTTCTCTCAGAATGTCAATGTAACCAGAAGAATCTATGTAGAAACAGGGAACAGGTACATGGAAAATGATGGAAAGATAGTAAAGTTGCAGGGAAGTCTTGTAGTCCTAAACAGAGTTAGCCACAAAAGGCCAGTTTCATGATGACAGGAATGTCAGTTAACAAAGAGCTTAGTCACAGTACCGTGCAATTTAATCCTAAATTATGATATGTTTTAGGAAATAAATGTTTGTGTCTGTAGAAGGCCAAAAAGGCCAGCTGAGTAGTGACAAATAAAATCCATCAAGACTGTTCCGTGTACTTCCTTGTTTCTTAGGCCTTTTGAGTCTACCACATCTACACATGTATGCCTTTCCCACTATGCTCCTGAAGGCAAAATAAAATTTGGCATAGTAGTTTGTATAATGTTACAGTAGGGTAGAGTATAAAAACATTGATGGTGCCTCAGAACCTTCTCCCTTTTGACATTGAACCCTGAGTAGTGGCCTCCCACATCAAGTATGAGTAAGCCAGTGGCTTGGCCAATGACATGTTAGTAAATGTTGCCTGCTAGAGGCTGGCTATCTCTACATTCAGTTTATTTTTGGGACACTTGGAATCCAGCTGCCATGTTATAAAGAATCTCAACATTGCCAATAGAATAATGAGAAGACAAATAAAGGAAGACCCTAAAATGCTATCTTGGGTGTCCCAGTCTTAGCTGAACACCTAGATGAAGGCCATGAGTTGCATGGACTCTACTGTCCCACACAGGAAAGAAGAAGCCTCAGCTGAGTCTGTGAATCCAAAGAATTGTGACGCATAACAAGTTGCTGATGTTTTAAGCCACTGGTTTTTTGGAATAACTTTTATAGTAACAAATAATTAATGTAACTTTTGATATCTAAAAGCAGAGTGCTGCAATAATAAACTAAAACATTTGACATTGAATTGTTTAAAAATATACCTGAGATTTTGTTTTTATTGTATGACGAATCCAACAGATTAGGAGACAATGTCCATTTAAAGGATACATTTTTCACTCATGATTCTTCAGAGCATGTGGAGTATCGTGCAATATAGGGCCACACAGACAGCACCAGTGTCTGTCAGGAAGCAAAATGAGTGAGAGGTTATTATGATTTGGATTTGTATTGTCCCTTAAAAGCCTCATATTTAGAAGGTGAGTCAATAATGAGGATTAATCCATTAATTTCCTGTGCTGCTAAAAGGTGAGGCATGCTTAGAAGGGGTAGATCATTGGGGTATGACCTAAAAGGGGCAGACCAATGGGGCAGGACCTGGAAAAACATAAATCCCTTGCCAGCTCCACCCTTCACCCTCTCTGCTTTCTGTCTTGCCATTCTGTGAATAGCTTCTCTTTAGCTAGGCCTCAGCCACGCCTTTCTACTATTGTAGGCTGCTTGTAAATGCATTGACTCCCGAAATCATGAGCTAAAATAAACCTTTTATCCCTTAAGTTGTGAGTTCTGAGTATTATATTGCAACAATGAGAATGTAACTAAAAAGAGAAAACATAGCAAGGGACTTTATTGCGGAGGGAAACAATGAGTGAGGCAGGATAATCTGGCAACAGTCATTGTTGGCTACTTTTAATAATTTTGGTAGGCTCCAGATTCTATGGACTACAGTAGCCAACTTTCCCATTGGTACAAACTACCTGACACTTACACTTAAAAGAAAGAGAGATTTAATTTGGCTCATGGTTTCAGTAAGTTTGGGCTAGGGCTGGCTCTCTTCAAGTTGGGCACATGGTGGCAGATGATGTGTTGGGAGAAAATCTGCTTACTTCATCGTGCCAGAGAAGGAGAGGGGAAGAGGGCCAGGGAGGATGGGGCCACAAACTCAGACATTACCCAAGCTTTTCCTCCACGATCCACCCAGACACACCCAGAAGTATGCTGTGGTGATATCCTTAAGTGCATTACAAGCTAATCAAATTTATAAATCAGCTTAACTTTCACAGTGACTATTTTGAATTATCTGATGATTAAAGTAAGAGGTGACAGGTGAGAACTTGAGAAAGAAGCTTGATAAAATTAATAAAGGATATAGATTGATTGGTATTATCAATGGCATGATTGTGTCTGCCTCAAATTCATAAGCCCAAGGTTCCATGGTAACAGTATTTGGAGTTTAGGTCTTTCTGAGATAATCAGGTTTAAATGAGCTCTTGAGAATGGGGCCTCTGTGATGAGACCAGCCATTGGGGTTTGTGCTGGTCATTGAGTTATATTTTCTTGAAAGCAGAGATCAGAATTCTAATCATCTCTGCCCTGTGAAGACATGAGGAGATAGACACATGCAAACCAGTAAGAGATGAGATAATAGACATTATGCAAACCTGGAACCAGATCATACCACGACCCAGATTTTGGACTTTTCAGTCTCCAAAATGTGAGAAATATTTATCACTTGAGTCAATGAATCAATAGTATTTTGACAGAGCAGCTTGAGCAGCCTAAGACGGTTGGCTGTCATTTGAAAATTATGTCCCCCCCAGGAGTGTTTTACTATCTCTAGGTATTAGACAACTCTGCAATGGGTAGTCTCTCAATGGTCAGCAAAACTACAAAATGCTGAAGAATGAAGAAAATTGTCACCAGTTGTAACTTTGAAGATAGAAAATATAGCAAACAAAAATGAGAATTCATCTAAAGAGATTCTTAGGCAGATTACTCAAGCAGTTTTTTACCACTATTTTTATTAATATACATATGTAATACATAGTGTTTACAATGAACTTGGGTATTTCATGCACATATGTGTCATATCAACTTTACAATCCCTTCCCATTTTTGACCCTCCCACCCCCTCCCTGTCCCTTCCCCCAACTCCGGCTATCACTTCATGTGGTTCTATAAAATGTCTGTGTTCTGGGTTTTCCAAGTCAGAGAAACTATACAGTACTTAACATATTAATCTTCCACACTAAATCATTTCACTTAAGTCGCCACTCTAACTCAGCTTCCTATTCCTGGAATGGATCACAGTAGTTAAATCTTGATGCCTCTTCTCTGAATTCAACCAATCCCTTTATTGGGATATTTACCGAAAGTTTTTTTTTCCATATTTCACTATATCTTTGTTGCTATTCTTAAACCTGACCTTACCCACAAGCATGTAGTTCAAAAGACTAGAAAATTTGGAAAAGAAGAAAAAAAAGTTAAATTTCAAATGCCTTAGCTGAATACTGGAAGGTACATATTTGTACATTCACAGGGTTATCTTTACATCAATCAGTTTTCAAGGAGTTTTTAAGCTAAATTTAAAGGAAGTATTTGTCATTTAGGACTTTCTGGGCTAAACAGTGTAACTTTATCAGTTCTATTATTTTATGTGGTAAAATATTTTAGAGTAAGATGTGCACTCATTATGTAATGTGGAAAAATAAAATCGCCTTGCTGAGTCAAACAACTGAAAGTAGTATGAGAATTAACAAATATATATGTTAGCAATTGCGTGCTACAGTCTTTGGGCCAAATTTTCTTGTCACCCGCTTATGAGTAAAGTTTTACAGAAAAACCATTATGCTCATTTACTTATATATCATCTGTCATTGTTTTCGTACTACGAAGGCAGAGACCATATACCCTATAAAGCTGAATGTGTTTCTTCTACAGCTCCTACAGAAAAATGTTTTCTGGCTGCTCTAATTGTAGCAGAAGATAAAGTGATCTGCCCCCAACTTAATCCCCACCCATTTGCTCTTTTCTTTTCCTACATTTTCTGTTATAATTTGAAACGCGCTTTTCCTAATTTGGTCAAACTGGCTTTGAGGTTATGATTCCCTTTCTTCAACCTCTTTAGTAGCTGAGGTTACAAGGATGCACAACGGGGCACAAACAATGCTACTTTTTATTATTTATTTTCCCTGAATTTGTGCTTCAGAGTCATGCTACTGTTTTTAAGTGCAAAATTTGCTCAACTAATATACTTATGATCTGAGGCTGTTTTCTGCTTGCAGTGATCATGTGCCTAGGGTCTTTATAGAAAGGACAGATACTTGCCTTACAACTGTCTTTACATAAGGACAAACAACTGACTTCTTACCTCCCTTTTCTCCTTGCTTTTGTCATTGCATTCATTCTCCTCCCTGGAATATGAATAGGATTTGCATAATTGTAACTGTCATCTTGTGACCACAAATATGGAAGCTCTGTGTTAGGGAGGGTGAAGCAGGAAGATACAATGGCCCATTAGAGCACCTTTAGATAAGCATGTTAACTCTAAAATATTTGCCTGCATATGTTGATGTAAGAAGAATGAATCTCATCTGTTTATTGAGAAAGCAAGCCCTCAAGGAGAAGTTGACAGAGGGTCTCAAGTAAGGATCCTGCCTTTGACCTATAATTGGGTGATAAAATTCTGCAATGACTTTTAAACTAATCTTCCTTTCTAAGGTTTTTTCTGACAACAATCAATTCTTCGTTTCCCTAATATCAACTTGGCAACCAATAATTCAAGTGAATTTGGACAATCATTATGTGGAGTTAGCCAAAATCCCAGACAATAGGCTCAGCTTCCCAAAACTTCTTTTCTTTCAAAAGCTAGCCTCAAATCTCAAAGACTATTCATAATTCTGATTGACAGATCATAAATCAGAGCTTCCCGTCACCTTGTCCTTACGTCTAATATTTACTACAGTCACTCGGATTTCAAGAAAACAGTTTGCTTGTGTTGACTGATGTATTAAGAACATAATTAAGAAATAATGAATGAAGAACATGCATGTGGCAAGGAATGGGGCATGAAGACTTATAGTCACCATGCCCTCTCTGAGAACATCTAGCGAGGAAGTCTGCTCACTAACCTGGAAGCTGCCAAACTCTGCTTGCTGAAGAGTTGCTGTCACACAACCTTCATGCACTTTCTTCTTCAGAGCGTACTGCTAGGGCTAACGCTCTCACTCTCTAATCATGCTCGGTGTCTCAGCTGAACAATCCTCATCTTGAGGCTATCTCAGAACACCAACCTAAGTATTTCATTAAAGCAAACTCCATAAAATTTCTATCTGTCCTTGGCATACATGAAGTGTATTTTACGGAGAAAAGTAAAAGAACCTTTACCTGGGCCTCAACCCTTTGAGAGAGGATTCATTGAGAGATAGATTCCCTGACATGTAGACCATCCATTTTTGAAATCTTTGCCTTGTCAAACTTTCTAGCCTCAGACAATCTCTGAATAGACCAACTTGTGGTAGAAAAGCAGCTTCTCTGTCTGATGTGGAGATTTTAGGTCTTTAGATTATTGAAATAATTCTGTGGGTTAATAAAAACTAAGGTTCAGAGGAAATTCATACATGGGGTAAAAGTTTGGACCAATTGTACTAATCTGAAGTTAAGCTTTCTAGATAACACAATTTAGAAATCTAAGAGGTAGGGAATGAAAGAGCCCTTGAGACAAGCATAGTTCTTAAAGCTGGTCTCTGGGAGCTATCAAACCTGGAAGATTCTACCCAAATCTACATAACCAGAACTACCTACCCCTCTGACTTCCTTGCCTGGAACCTCATCTCTGACTTAAGATACCTCAACAGCAGTTGCCAACATACACCTTCTCTTGTTCATCATTAATCCTTATAATCAGTTACCTCACCCATGGCCTGGTTTTACCTAAGCTACCAAAAATTCCTATATCACAGGACAAAGCAAATGCATAATAGCATCAGTATTTCAGTTCTGTCATTGAGTCCCCTACAGTTGCTATTCAACTGCCAAGGCAAAACACATGCAACTACCCACGTGCACTGATGTACATTGATCTTCACACAGACACACAAACATACACACATACAGTGCAACAATCAGGCAGTATGAGATTTTTATAAAGCTAGTTGATGGAAAACAGAGACAACTGTTATCACTTTTGCTTTTGGTTTTATTTGTGTGTGGGGGGTGGTACGGACAATTTACTCAATGCACTCAATATCTGAAAAACATTCCCATCCATTCTTTTGTTTTTATTTTGAGAGAAGGTATTACTAAGTTGTCCTGGCTGGTCTAGAATTTACAATTCTCTCTGCCTTGGGCTCCTGATTAATTGGGAATACAGGGGAAAATTGTATGTTTATTAATCAACTATTGTCAAAGAATAAAATCACCTGTGAAGAAGGCAAGGTGCAGGGAAGGTACTTTATTTTGGAGCTGAGGACGGAGGCTTAAATGCTTCTGCTGACTAGAAGGGTGCTCTGAAGGCTACTCAGAAAATTGCTTCTTTTTGACATAAAATTTCTTTACAATCAAAAATACTTTCAGGAAACAAAAGTTTAAAAATATTATTTCTGGGCCTACATATACAAAAGCATTTAATTAATTCTGATTATTTTATTAATCAGTAAAAAAAAAAACCCTATCAGGCATTTTTCCTCCAATGCATGCAGACGACATTAGTTTACTAAATATATAACTTCCACATGATCAAGATTGGTGTTGACATAGCCTTGGAAAGATAAAAGCACAAAGCAGTGATGAAATATTGGAATCTGATTACTATAAGAAAATATGAAATATTAAAATTGGAAATACAAGTAAATGGAATTCAAGTGAGAACAATAGAACAACCATTTGCAAGATATGAGCAAACGTAAGTATTTGAGTATAGGTATAATAAATTAAAAAATACACAGGCAAATATACATGTCAGCTAAGTACATATTTAGCTAAATGTAAGGAAAGCCAAATATATTTATTATATCTTTTCGACACATAATATAAAATACATACTAGTATTCAGGTTGAATTAGTGCTTTCAAAGCGAAGTAAGGGAAACTGAAAGACTCATATACACATAGCAGGTTAAAATAAACTATAGAATAAAATAGGTGTTCTGGTAAAACAAAACCATTTAGTAAAGATACAAAATCAACAACTAAAATGAAGACCAACTGCTTTGAAAACTATTGCTAGTAAGAAAAGTTAAGAAAAGCTAAGTAGATAGATATTAATGGCACGGAACAAGTTTGGAGATTAAAAACTCTGGGCCTTGAGCATTTCTGGGCAATGGGAATGGAGAAAAGTATCTGGATCACAAAAGGTGTAAAATCCAGTCATGTGTTTGGCAATCTTGTTCTCTATACCTTTGCTCAAATGGCTGAAAAACAACTGATTTGTTTTGGTTTATTGTCTGCCATTATAATGGATAGTTACCAAGTAATTGATTGTATCTTTGTGCAGTTGGGTGGATTTGGTCATTAAGATGGATGAAATGATCAGACCCAGTGTTTCATGGTCTGGTGAGCTTGGTCACCTTAATAACCCCATTGTATTGACCGTGGAGAGGCTAATCGCCATGCAGTATCATAATCGTCAATTGGTATGTTCTTACAGTTCATATATTGTCTTTATGGCTGTTTTCATATTGTCTTCATTTTTTAAAAATCTCAGAGAAATGTTGCTGCTAACAAAGACCCAAAATTAACACATATCAACAACATGCACTATATTAAGACATTCAAATCTGTAAACATATTGTAGATAATGAATTCACAAACACCACCTACAACTGAGATGCTTTTTAAAAACAGCTGCCAGATCAATTTTTTCTATGGAATTATTGAATTAAAGTTTGTGTATCCTGACATACCTCTTCTATCACCCACCCTCAATGTAATTATAGGTCAAATTTTAAGTGTAAATTGGATTCTAGTATCTACAGACTATGATGTCTCATCTCCCAATTGCATCCACTGATGCTGCAAACATACTGGCTTAGTCCTGTCTCCTAGCCTATGACAGTGTTCAGTGAGGCTACTGAGGCCTTGAAATAAACACAAATCTTTGTAGCTGAGGTCTGAAAAATTTAGAGACAGCTTCTGGGCTTCCTTCATGACAAATAAGTATTCTTTGCTGCCTTTCAGATCAAAGTACCTGGCTGGAAGGGGAAGACCCTTGGGGATTGGCCTGGAGGGGCATGTGTTGGTTCTACCCCTCCTCCCAGAATTGTTTCCATTCTGCTATGTGGTAAAAACCTGTCCCAGCTCCAGCTCTGGCCCTGGCCCTGGCTCCAGTTCTGCCATGTGATTCCACAATTTCCAAGCCTCCCATCCACCAATCATAATAACCTTCTGAAACCGTGAGCTAAAATGAACTCCTCCTCCCATAATTTGTGGATGTCAGGTATCGAGTACCAGAGAAGTGATGTTGTTGTGACTTTACCTGGCCATGTGGTTTGGTAGCTTTTGGAACTAATTTGCAGGAGGAGTTTGGAGAGGTTTGAGTATGCCTGCTGGAGAAATCTTGCAGTGCTCTAAACCAAGCTTGAAGGAAGATCATGGTCATAGCTCAGAAGACCAGAATGCTGATAAAAGTGTGGATGGGAAAGGGTGGGCTGAGAAAGTTTCACATAGGAAAGAAAATTGTATTGGCAAGTGGTCTAAAAACCGTGTATGTTACGTTTGAGCAGAAAGTTTGTTGGAATTTTGCCCTTGTGCTAAAATTGAGATTAAGGGCAGTGGATTACTATAATCTGGTGGAGAAAAATCTCAAGACAGACTGATGTTCACTCTGGTTTATGGCCACCGTTTGCGGCTTTTAGCCAAGTCTATGGTAAAAGACGGAAAAATGGCAGAAAAAAATTATGTAAAAGGTTTGCAGTTCCAGGCCAGAATGGCCTTCAGTAGTGGGGCCAAAAAGCACAGGGGTGATACAGAGATTAGCATCAAAAAGAAGCTAAGTACTTACACTCAGGACTTTAAGAAAGATGCCTTAAGGGCATTTCAAAAGTCAATAAGACCACAACTTTTTAGCAACTCAAGGGAAAAACTTTGCTTTGAGAAGTAAACCCAAGGGTCTAAGGGAAAAACATTTGCCACCTGGAGTTCAACCATCTAAGAAGGCAAAGTCTCAACAATGATTGTCCAAGGGGCCTAAACTACTGTTCAAGCCAGTGGCAGGCTTTGGCAATGTCTAGGCAGTCCTTGCGGAGGGCCAGAGTTGTGGATTCATGGAAGCTTCTGCTCAGATTTCAGAAGAAAGCTTTCTAAGGCCCTGAGTGTGCCTCTGGGAATGCAGTTGTAAAAGAGAAGTCTAGGGTGCAGTGGAGAACTCAGAAATTTGGAGAAGCCAGAAGCATGGATCATCTGCTGAGGAAAACTGCATGCAGTGAGCAGCTTCAGCCTGATGGAGAGAAGAGGGGGGTTGTAGCCAGCAGCAATATTATAGGGGCAGGGCCACCAAGCACTGTGGAGTTCACATCTTGCCAAGTTTACCCTGCCACAGTTTACCCTGGTTCTGGATTTGGAGCTGCAGAATTTAACCCCTGCCCTGCTGGGTTTAACACTTTTTTTGGTTCATTGCGTTATATTCTTCTCTTCCTCCCTTTAGTAATGGGAATCTTTACCCTATGTCATTATGTGTTGGAAGTGCTTAACAGTTTGGTTTTAATAGTAGCTCATATCTGAGAGTTTGTCTTGAGTCTCAGAGACTTTGGACTTGGGCTTTTTACCAGTGCCGAAACTGTTAAGACTTTGGCAACTCTTGGAAAAAGACTAGATGTATTTTGCTTAATGAGGTAAACATGAGTCACTTGGGGGCTAGGTCTGAATGTCCTCTCAAAGCTTTATGTACCTATAAATATTGTATACTGTTGGGAGGTGGGACCTTTCTGGAAGGGGCAGAGGCTGGGGGCTTGACCTGGAGGTGAGTGTGCCGGTTCCATCCCTCCTCCCAGAATTGTTTCCATTCTGCCATGTGGTAAACACCTCTGTCTCCAGCTCTGACTCTGGCACTGGACCCAGATCCAGCTCTATTACTCTACCGTTTCCCAGCCTCCCATCCATGAACGAACTGTGACCTTCTGAAACTATAAGCTAAAATAAACTTTCCTTTCCTAATTTTTGTTTGTTGAGTATGACTCATAGCAAAGACAAAGTAACTAAGATAGTCTGTGCAGTCTATGTCATGGTACTGTCCCTGTTTTGGGCCTCATTTATGTCATATTATTTTTGCCTAACTTCCTGCTCCTTCTTAAGACCAGTCATCCTTAGACAAGAATCTCCTCCCCATGCCCAAAGCCCCAGTCTGTACTGTAGTACATAGATAGGGCCTGAACCCATCAGGCACCCATCAGATCTCTACCGCAGGAACTGTAACATTGTCCAAACTCTGAATTCTGGCAGGAATTCTGCAACATATGGGCATATTTAGCAGGATCATGGCTACCACCTGCCTGGATCCCAAGGGCTCACCCACTGCTGTGCCCTGTCTTTCCACACTGGGCCTAAAGGACAAGATTTTTCTGAATCATGACTGTTTGCTAGCTTGTCTCTGTCACTACCTTTTCTGGGACCAACTCTACAGTGACAACTCCTTGTTCATCTAGCTTAGTATTTCTAGATATCTACCATGAGCATCATGATTTCTATATTCAATTAGAAACACTTCAACCTAGTGAAGGAAACATTAAATCAAGAATCAGAAACCTAGCTTCTATCCTTGACTCAAATACCTACTATCATGTTGTCTTTCTTTATCTCATTATCTGAACGATAAAAGAAAGGGTGTTTAAATATGGTTCTTGAAACTCCTCTTAATTCTGATCTTCTTTAATGCTACAAAATCTTAAGCTTTTGCATAAAGATGAGGAAAAATGGAAAATAAGAATGCATAAAATTGGTTAGAAACATTTCCTTTAGGTTGGCTCAAAGGCTGATATTATACATTTTGATTTGGTCCTATTTAATACTATGTTTATAATCTAGAAGAGAAAGTAAGCATCACAGTGTGGAGTTCACAACTAATTTAAGTTTAGTTGTTTAAGACAAAGTAGTACAAGTGGGTCTAAAGAAATTGGAAAGACGAGTGAATATTTTTAGAATTTTAGCTAAAAAAGTCAATGAATATATCAGGGAAAAGAAACTACTCAAAATGATGCTATACAGGTGAGAAAGATAGCATAAATAGCATGCAAAGTATCCAGAAAAAAGTTTGGTACAATTTTTGAATTAAGAAAGCAATGAAACAATATTAAGGTATTAGCCAATACTAATTGGAGAAATACAAAACAGTGAGTAGACAGAGGTATCTGGTTTTGTTCCCTAAGATAGATAGGGCCACCTTTTCCCTGCCATCTACTTTATTTTTCTTCATCTATGAGTACCAAGAAAAGAAAGAAAAAAGATAAGAGTAAGGTAACTATTTATTCTGTCTTCCTGGGTCTCAGTATTATAGACATCATTGTTTAAGTCATTTCTGACCAATGTGACACAGATCTGAGTCTTCTGAGAGGATTTTGGGAAAGCTATTCCCTTCCCATACCTACAGCAGATGTTGGTACTCCCCTTCACCCTCAGGCACTCCTAGAAACCATCCAGCTTACTTGGACTTGCGGTAGCAATTTTTATTACCGCAAGGGTGGGGTGGAGAAGGGATGGAAATCAAAAATAGAAAACAGTTCAAAATGGCAAAGGAGAAGAAAGAATATATATTTGTAATGATATCACCTGCAAAATGAATAAATGTAAAAAAATCACTTACTGCCACAGTTCTTATAGAACAAAGTTTAACTCTTTTAAATCCATCATTATGTTTAGTTATTCATAGTTCTAAAACTTTCTTGATGCATCATTTTAGTTCCTGGTTTTATCCAGACATTTTTATTCAATAATGATGGGTTTTATATAAATGCCAGGATATCTGTGGCAGCATTTCTAGGGCAGGAGAGATATATTTGGACAATTCTATTTATTTTTTTTCAAAAATTGAAATCAGAAGAAAAAAGATTTCTCACAAAATTGTGGGTTTAATATTGGTTCACTGATCTTGCTTTATAAATAGATAGATGAAGACATTCTAATCCCAACGATTCAGCATCTATTCACTGAGAAGAATTCAGCCTAGTTTGTATGTTTCTTTCTTTGTTTTGTACATAAAAGGGTAAACAAGGGAGATTTATTCATGTAGCTAAAATCTTACTGAGTTATTTAGTATGTACTATGTCATGTGCTGAAAGCTAGAGATAAAAAGATAAATTTTGATTTCTTCTCCCCTGGGGAAAAAAAACTGTTTTTCTTTCTCATAGCTTCTGTCTAGTTATATAAAGAGTCAGGTAAATAAATGCTGCCATACTAAGTGATAAGTGCTGAACAGGAGTTGTCATATATATATCAGACCTGGTGACATGAGGAGAGTGGTTATGTTTCCCAGTACAGACTATTTTCGCTGTTATTGGGAATGAAAATTTGATAGATAAATAATCAAAAATATTTTTCAAATTGAAGTCAGTGTGTATAAAGGCATAAAGATAATTAAGTCATAGGCTTTTTTGGAAAATGTAGGAAGTTAGATGTTCAAAAATGACACTGAAGAAGCAGGTAGGCAGGCTGCATGGTGACAAGACACTTGGATATTTTCCTGCCACACATGACAGCAGCTGTAGGGTAGTGAGTACAGCAAACCCATGATCTACCACGTTTATTGTAGAAAGAACCCTGCTTGGAAGAGCAAAGATTGAAGAAGCAAGGTTGTAAATGGGAAGTAAATTAGAAAACCATCACTGAAAAGTCTTATAAGAAGTGACAGGTTAATGTCTTGACATAGAGATTGTTTTGTGACTTACCAAACATGAATGCCTTAGAGGAAGAGAGATTTTCAAGTTATTTCTAGTCTGAGCAAGTGGGTGAATGGTGGTCCTAGAAACGAGAATAAGAATTACAGGAAGAGGAATGGATTTTGGTGAGAGGATGCAGGGGGGAGGCAAGATGTTCACTTTAGGAGAATGAGTCATGCATATGGGGATCTGCATTTGAAGGAGGATTCCAAGGCTGAAAATAGAGAATGGAGAGTCACACACTGAGATGTGGTTGTGGTGAAAGCGGTGGGCACTGCTGAAAAGGCCCAGGCAAGTGTTGACTGAGAAAGAGAAACTGGACAAGAGGAGAGGCACTCAGAGAAGAAGAGAGCTTCAGGAGGGTGAGATGTCACTCAAACAAAGACAAAGGAACATAAGCTAAGAAAACAACAGACAAAGCAGGAACAGTCTGACAGATGCAAAGAAGCCTTGTAAGGTAAGAAATGGGAAGATCTAGTGTGTGTGTGTGTGTGTGTGTGTGTGTGTGTGTGTGTGTTAGCAACTATGAAGTTCCTAGAGACCTAATTAAACCCAAAGAAGTAGTGAACACAAACGTAAATCAATGTGGTCTCAACATTGAAAAAGAAATGAAGAGGGGAAGAGGATGGGCAAGAAAAAAGTGAAAGTAAAGGTTCAAGAAGGTGTTTGATATTTAATTAATGATAAATTGGAATAGTCTATATAGTTTTTAATAGGCTAAAGATAAAGATAAGGCTAAAGATTCAAATGAGAGTAAAAGCATAACACTGTAAGAGAGGAGCTAGGAGAATCAAAGCCTCTGAGGAATTATGAGAAGATGTTCCAAAAATATGGAGGAGAACACTCTACCCCGCTTGGCCAGGTTCTGATGCTGAAATGTGAAGGTTGCAAATGAGCACGGGTGGAGTCTGCCTGAACGCGTCTACTTTGCACACAGGAGAATGATCGTAATATTAGTATTGTGCTGAGGATATAACAGGCCAGATGAAACAGTAGATCTAAGGAAAAGGACAAAACCTGAAATATGAAATATTCCAAACAAGAGAAAAAAAAACATGGTAGGAAAACAAAATTTTTCAGCCACTGCTTTAATGTTTGCAAGGTAAGGAGGGAAGGCAGATGCAGGGACAGATCAAAGGAGAGAAAGAAAACACCCTGATGAATCCTCAGGAAGGTGATTGGCTTTGCATATAGGGCAGTGCAATCTATTCCTCGACATGAAAAAGAAGTAGTGAGAGTTTCTGGTCTTATTCATACACTTCATTAATAATCTCTCCAGAGGACTATGGACAAAGGGAGAAAGATGTGGCCTACATGCAAAGACAAGCCAAGAGACAAATCCCTTGTTGAATCAATGCTGATTAATGGTTGACGCTCGTGTGAAGGCAGAGTTTTATTTGCCTGGCCACCAAAGATTCTGTCATTGGCTCTATCCTGTCAGGCATTTTTAAAAAATTCAATGACTTGAAGAGAGAAATGTACAGTTTGTTCATCAAATGTGTGGATGACATGAAGCCAGAGGGAGAAAGATGACAGAGATGTGGGATGACAGAATTAGGATCTAAAGAGCTATTGACAAGGTGAAGAGATAGCTTGGATGTAAAAAGATGAAAACGAACACCAATATATATTATATATAATGGTATGTTACCCAGCTTAAAAACAAAGATTAAAACAAATCCTAACAATAGAATTAAACAACTTCAGGATGTTGTAGAGGTCACTTAATTTAGCAGTAATCACAAATTAATAAGTGCTTAAAAATCTTAGCTGAAGTATATTAATGCTATGTTAATCATAAACTTCTGTGAACTGATTGTTGAATTGGTTACAATTTGCAGTTTCGTTGTTAAATATAGACATTACTAACACTTTACTTATATAAGCTGAAAGATTATATAAATTATATTAAAGGTAATAAATACCAAAAATATATCTTATTCTAATTATTTTATTAGATTTTACCTTTATCTGTGTTCTTGTGATTATTTATGTCTATATAGTATCTCTATGGTGGAAATATTATATGAAACTGTGTTACTGTACATATCTGTCTGGCTCTACACTTGGTGACTCCATATTTGCAGCTTGAGATACACTATGGTGGGAGTACTTACCTCTTAGAAATAAAAAAAGAGCACAAATCACATTTTTCTCATGGCCCTCATTGCCTGAAAGCCAGATATTATACATTTCCTAGGATACCCATGAATAATTTCATAATTAATTAACTATGTAACACATACATGCACATGTGCACACACATGTACACACATAAATAGCTTTGGCGGTGCTGTGATGTATTAAGTCATACTTGATATCTAAAATTATGATAGTGGCTTATACACTCTTCTCATCAAATTCTTTTTGCCTCAAAATAAGTATTAGTTACGATGCTATATTTTAAGACCTATAGTTAAATGGCAATGTATTGCAAAGGGATAGAAGAATATGCAAAGTCAAGAAACTCAAAATCTTAAATAATCTCAAAAAAGTGCTTAACATGCAGAAGACTCAAGGAGGGTCCAAGAATTATATTGAACTACTTGCAAAAATAATACATGCAAGAGAAGTTATCTTTGGTCACCCCAACCCATGGAAACATGACTAACAGGTGAACCATATAGGGAAGCAGTTTCTAAAAGAAAGAATATCCCAACAGTTGTCCAAAGTTAAAAATGCCTCACTTGGGATGTAACAGGTTTTTCTACCGTACAATATGTTTTAACATTTGGTAACATTAAATGGGAAGCTGCATCCAGGATCTTATAGTTGTTATCTTACCTGGAATCTTTGAAGTTCAGCAGCATGCTATGCAAATTGTTGGAGACATGCAGGGACCAATTTCTGTGAGGCTCATTATTTCAAGATTTATTAAGAGAGAGCCCACGTCCTCATTGTCATTCAGGCCATTTAACACATTCATTCTTATGGAAGATCAGAAGACAACAATTTACTAACTCCAGAAAGGAACTCCTTTCGTTTTATAGCAAATAACAGTAATAAGACAGACAAAACTTTGATTAAAAAAAACTAGATTCATTTTTTTTAACTAGCATGATTAGTTAGTGACAGGAAGACAGATAATATTTTTGGAATCTAATCATAAAAATTATAAATTTCTAATGCTCCATTATCCAAAACAATGGACAAAATATGTAAATGGAAATATAATGCCTTCCAGTAATTCATCATTTGTGTATGGACTAGGGAGACTGCTGAATTGTAGTGCACTTGTAAGTACATTGGGTAAGTTACCAAATGCGAATTTTGGCTTAGAAATGCAGAAGGGGTATTTTTTTTCAACAAAATATTTTTAAAAGTCTGAATGATTGAATGACCAGTTGAGATTTAGAGGCATTTGAGATTGGGTGATGAAGGAAGGAATGAAGAAGTTAGTGTAAAGAACTAGGACATCAGGAACTAAAAAACAGCAGAAGAATTTTAGAGGACAGCTGGAGGCAAAGCTCAGTGATTAGAGCCGTGGCCTAGGAAATGTGAGGCTCCAGCTTCCAACCCCCAGCACTACAAAATAGCTGAGTGTGGTGGCTCACACCTGTAATGTCTTGTCTTATTACTTACTCATTGTTGGAACAGAGTACTTGACATCCACAACTTTGGGGAGGAAACATTTATTTTAGCTCATAATTTTAGAAAGTCTCACACAGTCCACTCATGGCCAGTTGGCAGAGGTCTAGTTGGAGAAAAGCTCTTTACAGCCTAGCAGATAGAAAGCAAACTGAGGGAGAAGCCCATGGATTAAGACAAAGGCCACAACTTTCCCAGGAAAAGTTGAAACAATGTTTCTTCTTCCTTCCTTTACTTAGTTGAAGTTGTCAGCTAGGCTCCCCACAGCCAGAGTGGGTGCTCCTCCCCCACTCCGGGACCCACGAGTCAGTAACACACACTTAAAACCTCTGCCCTGGGCACCTCCAATCTCAACAAGTTGATACAATCCCCCCAGGTCAAGCCACAAGTATTCATCCCTTCCAACCAGTCACCTATGGACAGGACATGGTTCCATAAATATCCCATTACATACAAATATGTAAAAGGATTTGGGGGACATTCCAGTTTCGAACCATAACCTACCAACATTTGGGAGGCTGAGGCAAGAGGATCACTGTGAGTTCTAGGCCAGCCTGAGCTACAAAGCAGGCCACTATTCAAAAAAAAAAAAAAAATCTATTTTAGAGAAAGAAAAAGAAAGAAAGAAAGAAAGAAAGAAAGAAAGAAAGAAAGAAAGAAAGATAGAGCTAAAAAGAAAGACAAAAGAATTTTAGAGGAGTTAACAGGTATGAGAAGCAGTTAAAAGAAAATGAAAATTGTTGGTAATATTTATTTCAGAGTCTTAAGAACAAAGATTTGTCAGTGCTTTAAGCCAAGATAAGCAAATCAATACAAAGCTATATATTTGAAATTTGATTTATTATACAACTATGAATATATAGTAAATGAAGCCTCCCAACGGGGTCCTAGTCTATGAAAAATAGTACATTTTAGAAGGATTTACACAATAAAATGATAAATATTTGAAAAAAGAAGGTGATGGGCTAGGGGACACCGTCTCTGGAAAAGGATCCTGGCCTGACTCCCCATGTGATGTGAATCAGCATTTAATGGAATCCAAATAGAGAGCTTTCCATGTGAAGACCACCAGGAAGGCTGCATTCTATTACTTCTCCAAGCTCTGTGCCTTCCGGAAGGAAGACAAAATGAGACAAATTTCAGGTACAAAAGAAAATGATATATTTACCCACAGCCATTTCAGAACAGAACAGCTTTTACTGATTGAAACAACTGATATCCTGAAAACCAATGTTGTAAATGTGCTTCTTATAGCCTTCTATCCTTCTTTTCCCCCCTATTTCCATCTTATTTTTAATCATCTCTATCTCACTTCTTCATCTGTAATATTTATCGAAGACCCAATTGCTCTGTATTCTGTCCTTGAAACCAGAAGCAGATTGGCTGAGAAGCTAATGCAAGTTACGCTTCAGGGTTCCATACTGGGTGGACCCTGTACCAGGTGATTGTGTGTTTGGGTTAAAACTTGAACCAGTAAAACATTTTAATAGCAATCCATTAGGATCGCTGCCTCTAGCCATGCGCTCTTCTCCTTATTCTATCTTGCAATGAATGACTGTGGACAATTTAGGAAACTAGTTATGGTTAGGAGTCATGTAGGCGTTGCTTTAAATTGTCTTTAGTGTCGCATATTTATGCTTCTCCTAGGGATTTCCCTGTAGAGTTATTACTAGCCATCATGGACTAAAAATGACTTCATGAAGTACAGTGTGCCACTCATAGGGCATCTTAGCCAGAAGTGTAGGATTAGAGGGTGAATTGTAATATACATCCTACATCATCAGACTCCTGAGTCATGAGATTAAGATAATAAGCACACTGAAATCTAGTTTCTGGAAAATTCTTCAAATCATTAGCCATGCAAAACTGTAAATGAAAGAATTTCACTGACAGAAAGCATCTCACTAAATGAGAGATTTCTTACTAGTGCCCGATCAAAACTAAAGTTGTTCATGTTAGCAACAAATTTAATAAAGTCAAATAAAATGTTATATTTTTGTTTTGATAGTGATTGTTGGAAATAGAATTTTTCAGAATTGCTGTGTTTTGTATCCTGGCTAGTGCCCCATGTAACAAAACATATCTACACAAGGTCTCATGTTTAAGCCTCCCAACTCTTAATAATAAAATTAAATCACTCAACCGTTAAAGGAAATATATGATTTTTCTGTTCTCCTTCAAAAATACATATTACAAAGTCGATGAAATGCCATACAAAAAGATGATCAAAGAGTATACAACTTTAAAAAAAATTTGAAAAAATATTGTAGAGCTGTGCCAGGCAGTTCTTATGAAATATTACATTTTTAATGTTGTGATGTTTGCTGTAGTTATTAATATTTTAAAAATATATAACTTGTGATTTCCTCCTTTGTTTTAAATAAATATTCATTTCATGCTTGAATTGGATTCTTTTTCTTAAAGAGGGTCTCTCAAGTCATATAAGATTGATGCCCCATAAAACCTAGATATATATGTCTCTGCTGAAATAGCCAGAATAAATGTAAAAACTAAGACACTGTGCTTACCACCCAAGACTGTACACCAAAGCACTGAGCAGGATGATAAACAAACTGTTACAATACTGAGTGAAGACAGAAAATGGGCCTGTGAAAATTTCTGTGGCTACTTCATTGACCAAGTCCGATGAACACTCTGGTCTCAGCCTCTGATGCTGTGTCAGTGGTAGAGATTGGTGAAATCTAATACATTATTTTTTTTACATCAGCTGCTTCCTGATTCAGTCAGCCAGAGTTAAGTTGGTTTTTTCTGGCATTTACAAGCTTTCTCTGGAGCTGGGTGCCACGATGGGCCTTTTACCTTCTCCTGTGGTGCCATCAGCACACGTCTCCCTCTCTGAGATTTTCTTGTTTTGGGATGTTGGCTCCCCACCTATTCAAACTGACTCTAGGATGTGCAGAAAGGGGAAACTCTGAGAAGATTTAAGGTAGGTGAGGAGAAATGGATGAAAGATTTAGAGGGTCTTAAAAAATCTTCCAGGTTCTGACTTTAGAAATACTGTCTGCGTACGGGAAGCAGGGTAAATCTTGTCAATAAGGCCCCACTGAAATGCTATCAGCTTAATTACGATGGCCTCACATCATAGCGGCAAGCCTCTCTCTGGGCCAGAGGCAGCCATGTCTGCCTGGAAGCCTTTGGCAGGCTCTGCCTGAGAGCATCATGGCAGAGTAGGAGTCTGGGTCTGGTTAGCAAATAATTACAGATACCTATTTTATGTTAGCCAGTACGTCAGGGGCTACAGTACGAAGACGAATAAAAGAATATTCCTGCAAACTCAGAATTCACATTTGCGTGAACACAATAAAAAATGTTAAATTGGTGTTAACATTTGAGTGAAGAAGGTTGGTGGAGTTGAGAGAAGGTTGATAGGAAATTTCACTATTCTTGGGTCTATAAGAACAAGACAGCGGCTAGGATGCCAAGTTCCGTTTTAGTTTGAAATTTTGGTACCTGTTAGCCATCTCTCTGTATTTCTATTAAATACTTCAATTGAATACAACCAATGGAGCACCAGTTCCCCTCTGAGAGAGATTTCACTAACCTTTATGCTGCTCGTTCTTGGGCCATGGGCTAGGGCCCACATAGGAGTTCATATTAAGTGGTGGTTTGGTGCTAATAGACCTAGATAAATGTGATCCTAGCACAGGATTGCCTTTAAAATATATTTATGTATGTCCAGAAGAATTAAAGATTTCCTGGTACTCTTGATAGAATTATTACAATTTGATTGTGTAGAGCAGGAATCTAATTTTATCTTCTATGTTGCCACTGTTTCTTTACGTGGCAGATGTGTGACTACACTTCACTACAGAGGTGAAGGTGTAAAATCACATGGCACATTGATTCAGTCATGGTGACATGGGGAATTTCAGGGGTTGTTCTGCTGTGTTTGGTTTTGGTTATAGTTCTTTTTTGGAAAGAGGGAGTTTGTTTAATATTACTTTACCTCCGTGATGTTCTCCTTTAAATCTTGGGTCTCGATAACATATAATTTCTGATCAAGCGTTATTATGCATTTTGACTTTCAGTATTTCCATTCAGGATGTTTGAAAATAATGTGCTGAGGTAGAAGATATTGTACAGAAGACTGCCTTCCTCCAGAAAAAAAAGTTGTGGCACTCAGAAAAAAAGTTTTAGTTAGGTTATGGTATATTTTGCTATGCAAGTATTATTCACTGACAAATCAATGGAATTTATAAAACAAATTTTAAGAGGATATAAACCAGAAAACTTACTCAAGCATCAAGTGGATTTAGTCATTTCTAGTTTCTTCCCTGACTGCTTCTTGTCTTGATTCTGTATTTAAATTCCTGAGTCTTTTTCAAAGTGTATACTTTGGTTCTCTGATTTCTATCGCACACTATAGCTGGAAAAACAATTTCTTTTAAAGCTCTGACAATCACCAACAGAAAGACAATTCCAAGTTTGTTATCTGACAATCTGGCTCTGTATTATCAATCGTTTCAATGCTCCCATAAGATGCATAATTTCAAACTTATCTCTTCACCTTCCCCATAAAAACACATATCATTCTTGATTTCCTCAGCTATGATATTTTAAATATACATGAACTACAGAATCAACAACACACTGGAAGCATATAGCTTGGGGAAACAATGACCATCTGTACCTTTTTTGGCCATTTTTCCCTACCTCCTCTCCTTGCTCTACTCCTCTCCCACCTTGTTCTCAGAGATTCTTCCCTTTCCTAGTCCATCGTCCTTCTTCTTACAATCTCTCTCATGTTAGAATCTTTTGATGGAGTTATTTTTGTGAATTTCATAAGAGAAATACCCATAAGTAGTCAATCTTTTGTAACTTGGTCTATTGCACTGAGCATTATTGTCTCAAGGTGGCCCCATTTTCTTTCAAATGCTTTGTATCTGTCTTTGGCTGCATAGTATTCCATGGTTTGCAAATACCGCATCTTTATCCATTCCTCTGTTGGTGGGCAAGTAGGTTGTTTCCAGGATTTAGCTATTATAAACTGTGCTACTATAAACATGGATATGAATGTATCTTTATGATATACCAACTTAATTTCTTTGGGGAATGTACCTAGTAGAGCTGTCTCTGGGTCAAATGGGATTTCTATTCTCAGCTTCCTCAGGATTCTCCAGACTTCTCTTCATAGTGGTTGACACAGATTACGGTCCTACCAACAATGTAGAAGTTTCCTTTATTCCACAGCTTCTTCAATATTTTTTTTTCAGTTTTTACTGTGGGCCATTGTCATTGGAGTAAGATGAAACCTCAACGTTGTTTTAATTTGAATTTCTCTGGTGGCCTGTGATGTTGAACTCTTTTGCATACGCTTGTTGACCCCTTGTACTTCCTCTTGTGAGAAATTTCTTTTCATTTCAGATGTCCATTTCTTGATGGAAGCATTTATTTTGGGATTTTTATACATTCTAGTTACATTCTTCATACATTCTAGATATTAATTCTCTGTCTGAGGTATCTCTAGCAAAAATTTTCTCCTGTTCTGTGGGTTGTCTCTTCACCTTCTTGATGGTTTCCTTTGCTGTGTAAAGTCTTCCCAGCTTGATGTAGTCCACTTAAGGATTCTTGCTGTTATTTCTTGTGCAGTTGGTGTTCTGTTCAGGAAACCCATTTCTCTCCCTATTCACCTATGATGTTTATACTCAAGGTTTTCTGGCTGCCTAGGTTCAATTTCCACACAACTTTTGATTCTTCCTTTTTTATTTTTATTTTGTATTCTCCTGTGAGATAAATAAGACAAAATTATGCAAAGCACAGATCATATGATTCCTGGAACTTGCTGTCACTTAAGTGATAACATGTGAAAAGACACTTTTTCCCCTTTACATTTTCTCGCAGAGCTGGGCATTCCATCAGTTCCATGCTCTTCGCATAGGTTCTTCCTTTTATGCTCTACTATACATTACCACTGATGTTCTATGAAAGGTTCCCACTAGCAGATCTTAGTCAAATCCCTCTAGTGGGTTGTCCTTCAAATATCTCCACCCAGTACTAGTGCCTCTGTTTTGCTTTGGATCTGGAGTATCCTTCAAAAGCCTCGCGTACCTATGGATACTGTGTATTGTTGGGAGGTGGGGCACGGCTGGAAGGGGCGGGTGCTTGGGGCTTGACCTGGAGGGGCGTGTGCTGGTTCCACCCTTCCTCCCCGTCTTGTCTCTCTTCCACCATGCTGTGTGGTCCTCTGTCTCTGGAGCACCAGCATCGACTCTGACTTGGGCTGTAGCCCCACTATCTGAATCCACCATTTTCCAGCCATCCACCCATGAATGGACTGTGACTTTCTGAAATAAATGTTTCCTCCCTAAAGTTGTGGATGTTCGGTAATCTGTCCCAGCAATGAAAAAGTAACTAAGACACTCTTGTACATGTGAACATGACTTTATTTGGAAAAAAAAATTATAGCACGGTAGAAAGCATTAAGAACCTCAAAAGGATTATTCTAGGTTTTGAGTGGTTTCTAAAGTCAATGTCTGGTGACTTATGAGAAGAGAAGATGCTGACACACAAAAAGAAATGCCATGTGAAGATGAAGGCAGAGATAGTGTATCTTTAAACAAAGTGTTGCCAAGAGTTGGTTACAGCCACCAGAATCTCAGAGAAAGCTAAGACTGGACTGGTTTTCAGGGCAACCGGAAGGGACCAACCTTGCTGCATTTTGTCTTCAGACTTCTGGTCCCCAGAAATGTAAGAGAATAAATATTTTTGTTGTGTCAGATCACTGTATTTGTGGAAATTTGTTATCACGGGCATAGGAAAGCAATGTACCTCTTCATCCAAAATATCTTTTTTATTTTAATTTATGTATGTATGTGTGTATGTATGTGTGTATGTATGTGTGTATGTATGTGTGTATGAGACACTAAGGATTGAACTTTGGGTCTTATGCATCATATGCAAGTGCTCTAGACCTTGTTTTTTAACTCATGAGGGAAAACAATACATACATACACACACACACACACACACACACATATATATATATATATATATATATATATATATATATATATATATGTTACCACATGATGTTTTATATTTATATAGATGTTTTCAGTAATATATATATATATATATATATATATATATATATATATATATAGCAATGTTAAGAACAGTTTAAATATCTGTCTCCTCAAATGTTTAACATATCTTTATTGTGAAACTTTCAATTTATTTGTTCTAGCTTTTGAAAATGTGCCCTGGGTCACAATTACCTGCCTTATTTCCTGTGCAACAGCAGACTAGAACTTCTTCTTTCCTCCCATCTCCTTGGTGACCTTTGACCAGCCTTTACTCATATTCTCTCCTGTCTATACTCCTCATCCTCTGGTAACCACTCTCAGTTTCTCCAATCTAAACTTTTTTAGATTCTACAGATGAATAACATCAGATGGTACTTGTCTTTGTGTGCCTGGCTTATTTCACTTAACGTAGCGAGATCCAGTTCTGTCCACACCATTGCAAATGACAGGGTTTCATCCCCCTGCCCCCGCAATCGTGATAGTGTTTCTGTGCCTGGATTTAATCTCTCCTTCAAAATTTGTCCTTACTAACCATCCTTTAAGACTTTCTGTATTGCCTACTGACAGTCTTTTGATCATGCAAGATTTTTTTGCACATTCCACCTTTCCTAACGTGGTCCTCTTTTCCTCCTCCAACACTCATTGTCCTTCTTATTTCTTCAAATTCTAATCGCAAGATTAAATGCCTTCCCTAGTACACATGCCTTCTTTCCGACTGAATATTTATAGCACACTTTTGACATTTGGTCGTATTTTGTTCAAACAGCATTTGTTTTGCTTTTCACATATGTGCATACCTCCTTGAGGGCAGAATAATTTTTACAACTTACAAAATGTTGAATAAGTAAGTAAAACCAGCAAGTGCTGACAAAGAATGCAGGTGTTATGGGTTAAACTGTGCCGGTCTCTCTTTTCCATTCATATGTTGAAGCCCTAACTCCAAAACCTCATGATGGGACTATAGTCGAGGAGAGGGCTTTTAAAGTAGTAATCAAGGTTATATGAAGTCTTGGTGTGAGCCCTAACCTGACACTACTGGTATCTTTAAAAGAAGAGATTAAAATATACAGGGACCAGCAGGGCACAGAAGTACGTGGCACTGAGGAGTGACCCCATGGTGGAGAGGCAGCAAGCATGTGACTATGGGAGAGCCAATGAAAGTCATTTGGAACAAACTTCGTTTATAGCTGTCAGAGAAAAATCAAATCTGACAGCGCCTTGATCTTGGATCTAGAGAAACATAAGAAATGGCTGATACATTTCTATTGCTCAAGGAATCCCATCTCTGACACTAAGACAACCCTAGTAAACTAAGTTAGAAGGCCCAGACTAAGAGTTTAAAAATGTACAGGAGGCTCAAGAATAACACACTTTCTATCTCTTCTCTCAAGTACTGTCCTCATTTCTAAAATGATTGACTGTTTGATAGTGTTCTTAGTAAAATCCAGTGACCTCTGAGTTTATCATAAAAACAGTGTCACTTCAGCATGAAGTTCAAAGAAATCTGAGAATGGAACTGCTGTTTTGTGTTGGTGGGGGATGATATGATGACGGTAGCTGGGAAGTTAGCTGATAGGCTAATAAGTTAGACTGGTAAAACGTAATGTTTATTCATGAGGCTTAATACTAAGCCTTTTCTAGGACTGGTGATAGGGCACAAAGTTTAGTAGATATCTTAGGTAGTTGCCTGGTAGGGAATAAGACTATGGTTGGCTGTTTTATTTTTATATATGCATACATATATATTTACACACATATAAATATGTTGTATGCAATATGGACCCATGTGTGTATATATTTTATTTACCTTTATGCATATATATATATATATATATATATATATATATATATATATATATAATTTTGCCAAGATTAAATCAGTATGTGCCTTATTCCTCCACATTCTTTTGCCTACCCATATCCTACTTTGTTTAGAAAACATTGCATTGGAATTAATCCCATATTATTCAAACTCAGGTGGGAATCTTGAGCTCTCTTCTTGAAAAATAATTTTCAAAGCCTCATTGAAAATATATAGTAAGTCCAGAGGAAAACATCGAATGTGAGAAAACTACACATTGAAGCAACTGAGAGTATCTGAATAAGCTGGCATTTTATTGGAGATATATAGTAGTTCTGTGTTAGATGAGGGTATCAGCTTATTCTCTGTGGCTCTTGAAATAAGGCTTGAGATTGATAGGTGGATCTTGTAAATTGTTGGTTTCCTTTCAACATAAAGATTTCTCCTATGCATGAAATATAATCTCTTAAGGACCAGAAGTAATGAAGTATAGAGGTGGCTGATCTGAGTAGTGACGTAGCTTAGTCGTCAAGACAGTTTTTAGAGTCTTTGCTCCTTATTAACACAGTGATCTAGTTGGGGCAATCAACTTCTCTTAGCCTTAGTATCCCCTTCACCGTGGAGTGAATGTTTGTAGACACTTCTGTAAGCCCAGCTGAGGGTTATATGAAATAACATATGTAAGCTGAGGTAGAAGCAGGTGCTAAGCAGTAGATGGTTTAACATATTTAGTCACGAGATTCCTCAATGCCTGTGACTGGTTGTGAGCCCTAGCTTGCCAGACTTCATCATACCACAGTGTTTCCAAGGTTCTTCCCAATAAATGGAAAGGTTGAAGTGAATATATTAAAAGAGTAAAACGTTAGTCCGATCCTTAAAGTTTGTCCACACAGCTGATGAAGTGATCTTATCAAATCAAGTCGTAAGTCTGTTTAAATGCCAAAAGAAGCAATCTCTTCCGTTCATTATCAGCCCCCAGCCCATCTGCTTCCTCCCTTCATCGCTTTCAGGCCATGATCAGGGTGAATGTCTCTGGCAGGAGCTATTTCTAATCTATCCTTGGTCTTCTTTTACCTCCCAAATCCGTGGAAGGCTCTTTTGAAAGTTTAGCTCCGATTGGACTCATTGCAAACTTAAATGAATATTAAACTCAGAATATAAAAAAAAAAAACATGAAAACTTCAAAGCAAGCTGAGAAGAAAAGACCAAGTGGTCTGAAAGTGGAGCAGGTCATTCTCAGAAATGTCCCCAGAAGTAACTTTTCATCATCACCCTGAGTGCGACCAACAGCCCTGGACACCTTTCTTACCCCTTGCCGAGAGGAGTATGCCTCGAATTTTGTTAAAATGTAGTAAGTTCATATGGTACTCAGTGATCCTGCAATATGCATGACATGAAGCTGTCTGGTTAGCACGTATTAGCCAGATAGGAGGCATTGAGAAAAACATGAACTGTTTAATTAGAGGCACTTGTCATTACTAATAAGCAACGAGAAATAGTTTGGAAAATTCTTTGTGAAATTCACTGAAATGTCACCAAGCTTTCAGAAAAGGACAGTCTGGGGTAAAGTTCTTATGGGTTGAGAGTGGCTCTGTTATGCTTTTCATGTATTATATTTGGTCCTCCAACACGCTGACAAGGTTGGTGTCATCATCTCCATTCTCCTCTTGAGAAAATTAGGTGCAAAGAGCTTCAGAAACTCATACAGCACAAAATATTTAAATTGTAGGTTGTATGCCCTTTATAAATCCCACATTACCCCACCCCCAACCCTACCAAACTGTGAAAGACCATAGAGGGATGAAGCTGGCTTCACGGTGTTTCTCTTCTCATCCTGGAAGAGTTCTTCTGTTCATCTTGCCCCAAAATCACTATCGATATGATATTACAGAGTGGTTGTTCACGTGTATTCAGTTCTTTCAGGAAGATTGGGAGGAATCACAGTTTTTAAATAGGTGTGTGTGTGTGCGGTAAGAAAAACCATCATTTCCTTTTAGATATGGAGGCTAATTCCTAAGCCTTAGTAATTGTTTCAAAATTAAAGGTCTTAGCATGTTTAAATGTGACGTATTCATGTGTGATTCTCCAGGATATTGGAACGTATATGATATTTGTTGTGCACATCTAAGTTTCACACACACACACACACACACACACATATATACAGTTATCACTTGAGCATCAACTCCTCTATAGAAATAGCTGTCCTTCATTTTCATTCTGTTAGGAAAAGAAGAGTTAGGAAGGAAATACAAGCATTCCTCAGGCCCCTCTTTCCTGAAACATGTTCATCCAATCTCTTGAACTGGCTGGAATACCCTTCTCTGTCTCCACCCTATCTCCTTCCCAATGCAGTAGGGAAGTCGGTGGGTAATTGGGTCCAGATTGGAGGTGTTTAAATATTCATGAGGCTGGCAGGGGAGGGGAGGGGGTGACTGTCGAGAATGGGGGTAGGGGCTGCGGGAAGTGATTAGTCACTGGGAGCTAGTGAACAGTTCTAAGAAAGAGACTAAGGGGGAAAGAAAAAGACAGATAAAGATTGGAGGGGTGGGGGAAAAGACGAGAAGAGGGTGGACAGGAGAGAGAGAGAGAGAGAGAGAGAGAGAGAGAGAGAGAGAGAGAGAGAGAATGCGATGAGCAATAGCTGTGGACCTTACAGTTGCTGCTAACTGCCCTGGTGTGTGTGAGGGAGAGAGAGAGAGGGAGAGGGAGGGAGGGAGAGCGCGCGCTAGCGCGAGAGAGCGAGTGAGCAAGCGAGCAGAAAAGAGGTGGAGAGGGGGGGAATAAGAAAGAGAGAGGAGGAAAGGAGAGAAGGCAGGAAGAAGGCAAGGGGCGATACAACCATGCTGTGCTGTATGAGAAGAACCAAACAGGTAGAGCCTAAAGATTTTTACTTCTTGCTGTTGTGAAATTAGAAGGGTAAGATATTTCCCTGTGAAGGAGGAAAAGAAAATATTTCAACTGCTTCTGCTCTGGCATGGTGCTCGCGTTTCCTTAGCATATGGTAACTGATGGTTTCATCCCCGCTTCTTCTCTCGTCCTTCATGCTCTGGTTTTGGAATGCTGCTGGTACTTAGAATGAGGGGAGAGGAAACGGGCTCTTTTGGCTAGAAATAGGATTGCTTTTCTCCCTGTTGGTAAAAGCTCGGCGTTTGAAGTCTGGCATTGAGGGTGTGGATGTAAGAAAGGGGTGTGGGAAGACGTGGGCTCTACCTACATGGTTAAGGAGGCGATCCTTTATAGTCTGCAAAAAGCGGGGTTGAGGTAATAATATCCAGAATTGAGCATTGCCTGATCTGTCGTACAATTTTTCTCACATGGGTTGCGGAAGATGCCTTATTTCATACATGTATGAGCTTCAAAAGGGCGCAGGTATTTATGGAAAAAAAAACACGTCAGGTTTTATTTATTTATTTATTTTTCCAATGAATGAATGAAACTGTGATTTGGGAAAGATATTTTATTTTAAAAGAGAACTTGAAGACAAGTGGGCCACGGGGAAAACTGTCTGTGTCGAAGGGGATAATCCCTTGCTTAGATCGGGAGCCGATTGTGCGGCAGTCAGAGGAAAGGGTGGACCACGCCCCTAGGAGCTTTGGGCTTGGTCGGGATGGGGAAGGCGAGCCGGGTGTTACCTGTTGGAAACCAGGTCTTTTCTCTTTTCCCCGTTCCTCGCTCCCATCCTCGGATTGTCAGTGACCAGAAAGGCGTGTGAGCACCCTGGATGATGGGCGTGGTGACTCATTTTCATCAGGAAGAGGGACGCGTCCAAGAATCACAAGAATGTGAACCCCCTCTTTCCCTCCCCCGCTGCCTGGGTTTTTCCTCCATTTCCAATTGCTCACTTGTTTCTTGAGAGGCATTTTAGAAACTTGATTACGGGTGAAGGGGGGCATGAGGAGCTGGGTGTTCCGCGTGGGCCCGCAAGGCTGTGACATTCGCCCCAAGAATCTTCCCAACATTGCTTGGAGCTTGTTTGAGTGATATTGGTGAAGGTGAAGGAGAAAAAAGGGTGTGGATATGGGCGAGCCTGTGTGTGTGTGTGTGTGTGTGTGTGTGTGTGTGTGTGTGTGTGTGTGTGTGTGTGGTGGGGGGTACCGAAGGGGGCCGTCTTGATCAAAGAAGCCCTTTGAGGATTGATTGCCTTAGAGGTGGGGGTAAGGGATCCGATTGGGGTATTATTGCTGTGCAGGTATTGGAAATGGAGCAATTTGTAATACACTCCCTGAATCTGAAGGGGGTGGAGAAGAGTGGAGAGGAAGCTGCCTGCCAGCCTTGCACATTTAGCCAGCGCCCTACAAGGAGGGGTGAGGAGTGGAGATGAAGGTGAGGGAAGAGGAAGAGGAGGCAAGCAGGTGCAGACGGTCAGAGCAGTGGGCGGAAAGGCGAGGCACATACATGCCTGCATATGTGCACACAGTCGCAACCATCCTTGGTAACGTGGGAACGGCTGGAAAAAGTCAGTTGGGGTGGGCAGCTCTTTGCAGCCTGTTTTCTAACTGCTCTTTGGTTCCACAGCCTGATGCTTTCACTACATCATTTTTTTATTACTAAGACATTTCCGCTTCTCTCTTTCCTTCATATTAATATATAAATGTACTTGATACAGGTGTCGGGGTTAAGGACATTGCCAAAGAAAGGTCCTAAGGGGATCCACTTGGTGAGCTGGGAGAATGAAATTTAGGAAGGTGGAGCCCTAAGGAAACCAATGCTATTCATAGAAAAGCTTTAATTTTTGAAAGAAAAATATGCTGGCTTACAACCCTACCCATGCATAGATCTCCTCTGATACAGGAAGCTAAGCATGCTTTTCAGAAAGGAAATTTCCTAAAGGAATTTCCTTCCTTGGATAAGCACATCCGCCTCCTGTGGGGTTCGATTCTACCAGCAACTTGGAGCATCCTTCTGATGGAGGGTGAAGTTGTGGGCTTAGGGAATCGTGGAGAGATTCATACGTGAATGTATAGCAACCGCCTGCTCCAATGCAGCAGTCATGCATGTGTACTCTTGTGTGGCTTCCATATGCCTTCTTGTGTTTTAGCATCGTTCATATGCAAAGGAGAAAATGAAACACGTGGAAATGGTCCTTTTAGCCCATAAATTTTATATCTGTGTACTTATGTGTGAAAAAGTCCTGTCTCTATATAATATGTTGTATATCATTCACAGTTATCAGTATTTAAGATACCATTAAATCAGACAGAAGGAAATGGTGTATTTAGGGCGTGGGCTTACACTACTGACTGGCATTTTTATACTGTGAATACTTAAGTCTCCCACAGGTTTCCTGCTTGTGGGTGCAATGATCCTGTCTCATTCCTGACAGAATCGGATGGTGTCCATCCTTCTGCATCTATTTGTCATCTTAGTTTTTAATGGGAAATAAAACGAAGGCACAAACCTGCAAGGGCTTAAACTCTGCCACACCCAGAAAGACAGCAGAAATGTGGGAGGGGGCTGGAGGGCCTGCACTTCCTCCCCCTTCCACTGGAGCAGCATAAAGGAGCGATCTTGGATTTCTAAGTTGTAATACATTGCCAGTGGGTGAGAAGGAAGCTCGAACGCTCTATGTTAGCCATTAGTTATCATCACAAATTATTGTAGCAGGAAGAGAATGAGAGTGGTGTGGAGATGAGAGGATGGTGAAAAAGTGGGCAGAGAAGGAATACAACAAAAGAAGCCTTGAGGTTTCATTGGCTTATGATTTTCAAATATCTTTGGGCATACTTTAAATAGCTCAATTATTGTGCATATTTCAGACTATTAAAATCTCTCAAGGTGTGAAATGTATCTACAAAACAAAACAACAACAACAACAAAAAAAAAACTGTGAGATGTTCCTTTGTCTAAAAATAGTGACTTTAGTTTGTAATTCAAGTGTGAAGCACCTGAACCCTGTTAACATCTGTCTGTTTCTCCTAACAACAAATAATCCTTTTCCTTCAGGGTGCGATGTGGTTCAGAATTCCACCTTGATGCGCCTTCCCCTGGCAGCCTCCGGAGCGTGTGGAGGGAGGCACGCTGCTTGGTGCAGGCCATTCTTTTTGGTGATAAATTGGATTTTTACTACATCTCTCTAAGCCACACCCAGTGTCACCCAGGGACTTTGTGAATTAACTGAATGGAGACATTTTACTTAATATAATTGAAGTTGCTCTTTTTAAAAGAGTTGTGGTTTTCATCACATATTTCTCAATTTAAGCAGGGAATATTATCTAACTTCCCCACCTGATCAGCTGGACTTGCAGAGAACCTTAGACAATTCACAGTGAATCTAGACACGTGCCCATTTCCGGTGGACTCTGTAATTGTTTCTAACCTTTGCATGCACAATGAGGCCTGAGTCCTCCTGCTGGGAGTCTGTGCCACTTTGCTCCCCCTTCACCCCTTCCACCCATGCTGAGCCAACTGGAATAAGAAAGCGCAGGGTTAATTTTCTTTCTTGCTGAGCTGGCAAAACTACAGACACCTCCTTTGATGTTTTCTGCTAAAGGGCAGTGCTCCTGTTCGCCAACAGGGCGGGTGGCCCCAGGTCTCTTTTGCCTTCATCATGGTGAAATTGTCAGTGATGTGCCTGGGGCTAAATTAATCCATAGACCTCAGAGTTTTCCTTGGCCGCGTCAGGGAGGGGGGAGGGGCCTTCAGGCAATGACAGAACATACATGTTAACCCCATATTCCCCTGGTTCACATTGGTAAAATAAGGCAAGCCTAAAATCTTCCTATACTAACAGTTCGAAGGATGCGCAGAAGTTTATCTCAAGGGGAGATATAACACTTAACTCTTTGCTTTCCTGATAGTTACAGTGGAGGCATTTGGGTAACTGGCAATCAAGCAGTCTCTATGTAAATCAAAGAAATTAATTGCATGCAAAAATTCTTCCTTTTTAGTTCTGAAGTGTGTGAAGGTGGCTTCTGTGCCATTTCAAGTCTTTATAATATTCTCACAAGTGTTGGGAAGAACGCTGTGTTAGGAGAATGTCACTGATGCTGCGATCATCAGGACACTGTCATCTTGAATGAATCATGTCATCTTGGCATTCAGTCTCCTCCCAACCAATGGAGACTAAAAGATTAACCCACCAAACCCTTAAAATAAACAACACCACCAAAAAATTGAGCCTGCCTTAACAGATAATTAAACACAATTAACTTGAAAGTAGTGATCAAAACAACTCAAAGAAAATTTGCTCCAAGTTTTGCAGTGTGAGGCTTGACACTGTCAGTTTTCCAGAGTTGTCCTATGTCTGCTATATCTGCAAATTTCTGTAGGTATTGGTCCTTCTAGCCATACCTGAGTGCTGGGATCCTCTGGGTTTCTCACTCCCTCTTGACGTTTATTCAGTTTTTGTAGAGTTAGCATCTCCCTCTAGCCCATGAGTGTGTTCTTGGATTCTTGTCGTCCAGGATTTTTTTTTTCCTAACCCCACACCCTCATCACTACAGTGCTCTGGTTCCCCTCCTTGCAGATCTAAGTTCCTAGAAATCCCCCACACTCAATTCTTGTCCTCATCATTCCCCATTCACTATACTTTAACGAGACTTCAATCCCCACAATTCCAATGACACTTATTCTGAAAGAGGCACCACAGCCAGGGGAGTGATGTTTCCATCCACATCTTCCATTATCTCTCTGGCATTTTGTATTGTTGCTCATTGTTCCTTCTGAAGCTGTCTCTTTCCTGGGCTCTTTTGATAGGTCTCACTCTCCTCCCTCTTAGACAAAATCTTCTCAGTCAATCCTGTATTCTTCCTTTCTGTTCTTTTTCTCCCCAAACATCAGTGATCCTCTTGGTAATCCTAAATAATCTTTTCCATGTCCAGAGCTTTAACCACATGTGTGATTTTAAAATGTGGAGAGCAGACATGTGTCTTGATCTCCTGACCCACAGATATCCTCATGTATTTCAAAGGCAGCCAGATTCCTCATGTACCAAGCCAAACTTCACTGCCTTACATTTTGTGTCTCTATTGCTTTTCTTCAGACTCTTGTGTTGTTCATCCAGCTTCAAAGATTCAGGAGCCCGGAAGGAATCCCACATGTAGTCCATCCTTTTAACTCCCACATCCAGTTGCTAAATATCTTGACTCCACTTGAAAAAAAAAAAACTTGAACATATTCTCTACTTTTTAAAACCTATTTGTTTTTATATATAACCAACTTTAGCATTTTATTATAATTCATCTGGACAAAGTCAACAACTCTCTGCATTGACTTCCTATCTCTACGTTTTTTCCTGGTATTCTTTTCATAAGTAACAGTGGAATTGTCTTTACCAAATGCAAGTCTGGCCACAATATTTTCCTCATTAACACCCTAAAACGATCCTCTGTTAAGTAGAAGCTCAAGTGCCAGTTATTTAGCGTGGGTGGAATGATCTAGCCATGTCTGCCTTTCCACTTTCTGGAGCCATCCTGGAAAACCTCCTTGCTCATCCTGCATCTCTGCCCTCCTTACACTCCCCTCTCAGTCTGGACAACTTCCGTTCCTCTTGCAAGAGCTGCTACTTTCAACGCACCTGTAGCCTCCCTCATTGAGTTTTCTTCTCCTTTACCTGGGCCTATGCTATATTTTGTGCCATCTCTGTCGCCACTTATTGCATTATAAACCAGGAATTTTTCTTCACACACTGCTGCTCACACTGAAAGCTGCTGGGAGAAAAATAACAAATCTTAATTCTTTTTATATCTTTAATATCTACTATAATTCTTGGTACATAAAGTCAGTGGTTTTAACTATGTTACATCTGTCTGCCAAATAATTATGGAAGCAGGATTATAATATTTTCACAAGCTGTGCTAGATTTAAATTAACAGAATAATTTGTAGTTTAAAGGTATTTCATGAAGTTTTGAAATAGAGGCTGATCCATCATTGAGTTTTGCTATTAGACCATCAGCCCTCTTTTTTTTTTTTTGAATAAAAGACACAAAAACGAGCCCATTTTTAGGGGCTATTTCTCCAAACTTCCATCGCTGGTACTCTCTAGAAACCTTTCTTCCGTGTCTTCCAGATCCTTCGGCTGGTGTACCTGCCCCATCCTCACGGGTTAATAGAATCCCAGTTTGATCACATGGCTGCCACATTTTTAGGTCTCTGTGTATCCTTTCTTAGGGGCTCCAGGCGCTTGTCTTCCTATTTGTTCCACTACTATTGCAAATTGACCACAAGTCAATCTCTTGCTGTTCTCAGTTGACTTATCAGTGATCATATCAACTTTACAAATGCAGACAATATTAGACTATGCATATAGCTGTGTGCACAAGAATTAATTTTACTTTCATTTGAATTTCTTTCCTTTCCACTGAAGTATCTATATGATAATATCACTGAACAGACATCTGTGTGGAAGGAAGGGTGAGCAATAAGTAGCCCCTGAAATGTGCATTAACATGGAAGTCAGATCAATAAATGTCATTCCTAGAATGTGAATAAACCGAGGGGATCTGGATTCTGAAGTAGGCCTCCTATTCCCAGAATGGAGTATATTACCACCACAGCTTTCCAGAATTTAAGTTGTGTTTTTTCTCTGGCTGAACCTGTGTGTCTTTAAAGATAGTAGTTATATATATGATTTGTAGGTAAAGTTTGCCTTTTACTGCTAGAGACAGGTGATTTTTCTCTGCCACAACACCCATGTTCTATATCTTGTTCAATGTTTTCAATCTCTTTGGCATTGAGTTCCTCGCTCTTTCTCTCTTCCTCAGATCCAAGAGACATTTTTTATAAGTAATATAAAGTCTTACTAGTGTTTAGTATGTGAGGTAATCGAAGGAGCGAACTTTAAGAATAAAGTATGCCCCCTCCAACTTTCCAAATCAGTATTTTAGGCAAAAGCCACGTGCAGCACGAAGTAAATATTCAGTACTTACTTGGTTGCATAAATAAGTATAGAAAGGGAGGAATCACAATGACGGGTCATTAGACATGTTGTAGGACAGAAGATCCCTTCTGTGTACCTACTGAGGACAGGCTCTGTGTAAACGCGCACTCAACTGTATTTATCCTTCTCACAGGTCTAAAGTTACAATTTCCTTTCCTGTGTGCTTAGATCAGAACAGCATACTTACAGCCATTTCAAGTTTCATATTGGCACACGAGTTTCTATATTTCCTACACCTAATCATTAACAGATCTTATTTTCTCTGATGTTATTTGTTTAATATCCTGTTTCATGTCTTTATAGTGGAATAAACCCTTCCCCTGGGTTCTAGACCTGGTTCTGCCACTTGCTTGTCCTGTGATCTTAGGTAAGTAACTTGATCGTTACGAGCTCAGTTAATTCATCTGTGAAGTGAACACACACACACATACCCTCCCCCATACTGACGTGCCCTTTTTACTAGTAGGAGGCTCAAATAAAATGATAAAAATAAAAGTATTTTGCAAAAAAAATGTGTTTTTAAATTTCTTTAAATATATAAGATATTATTGATTGACGAGTTTTACATATTTATCCCTAAAGTGTTCCTGGCTCTTAGATAAGAACCACCTTACTCCTTATATAGCAAGCAGGCATCTACTGTCTCCACCTGTCCGCTTTTTTTCTACAAAGTAAATATTAACCATGCTAATGGATGGGATCAGAGTATATCTTTATCATTTCCTCTGAAAACTCTAGAGATAGAATTTACATATGCAAATATTCAATTTGCATGAGCACCACATGTCATAAATATTAGAAATACCCAGTTTTCTTGTCATTGTTCATTTCGACGTTTTCTTCACATTGCAACCTCTTTTTTTGTTTGCCAAGTCTGCTGCTTTTCCCCATCGCCACCCCCACTTTGCCTCCAAACTGGATTCTTAGCACCAAGATTACCAAGCCTGCTGTGCTCACATCCATCAGATGAGGGCCCAGTCAGGCGGAAGTGTGGAGGGGGAGGCAGAGCCCAGGGAGCTTGGAAAGAGAGAAGCAGATTGCTTGAAAGCCCACTTCAGAGACTATCACCTGGCCACCATTTCCATGGCCATTTCAGGGTTCCTCGAGTAGTCAGGAATAAACCTTGATCAGAAAAGAAGAAAATACTGAACCTTTTAAAATTTAGCTCTGAATGCTGTAAATGATTATTTAAGCCTTCAGAATTTTCATGAAGAATATTTCTGTCCTCTTGTGTCCCTGGTTATGATGGGATTACTTACTAATTTAGTAAAGCAAAATTATAAACTTCTCATGAAAGGAATAGAATTATGAAATCCAAAAACAACTGAATTTTAAATGCACTGATAATATTTGGAAGTATATAAAAGTATTATAATTCTATCAAATTATATTTCTGGTTCTACTAGAAGCCAAACATCTAACATAAAAACAAACTAGTATCATACACGTTTGGATACTTTTATATAAGATGTTTATGTAGTCTACAAAAGTATGCTAAACAGAAATTTTATAATAATGTTGTGTATAGAAAAAAATAATTCATTTAATCATATTTGTAGTTGATTATTAGTCTCACCTCTCATCCTTCACCTCTCTGTGCCTTTCTTACTTTTCCTCTTTCTCCATATATGTATGTGTGTGCATATACATATATGTGTTATATACTATATATACACATATATACATATATGTGTGCCTACATGTGCACATATATGTGTGTGTGTTATATATACACACATATGAAGTACATACATATGTGTGTGTGTGTATAGAGAGAGAGTTTAAAAAGTAAATTGTCTGAGAAATAGCTAATTTGTGTATAATCCCTGGGTATAATTCTGAATATTTATATGCAATCCACAAGGCCACACCTATAAATCTAATGAGAGAGTAAATTGGAAAGAAACAGTTTCTTGTGTACATTCATACACAGGCAGAAGAGGGGAGATTTCCAGGTCAGGAGGGATTACCTTAAATATCACTAATTTTTTTCCCTGTACCTGTTTCAGTTTGGCTGTATTATGCATTATTTATAAGGTTTCTAAAGGAAACAGTAACCACGTGGACAACTAACCTTATGTGCCCAAAAAAAGAAAAGTTAGGGCAAAACTCTTTACCTGGAGATGACAAATGCTAGGGTTTTTTTGTCCTCCAAAAAGCTAACAGGACAGGAGCAGGTACCACCTGTCTAAGAAGGAGTCTAGCTGTCACACATTCTTGCTAATTTGGCAAGATGCAGGATGCAGCTTTGTTGGACTCTCTCTCTCTCTCTCTCTCTCTCTCTCTCTCTCTCTCTCTCAGTTTTTAGGATCAGCTTCTACAAAAGGATTAGGCACTAATAGATACATAACAGATCTACTCAAATTATATCAAAGAAAGGCTACTCCTTGACATTAGTCATCTCATTTGGAATGTTATTGAATTAATTCCAGCAATCATCACCATATTTATCTATTTTTAGCAAGCTGGCTTTTTCTAAAATATTGAGCTGTTGTCTCCATAGGCACTCGTTTGCTCTAAATGTGGAATGTTGGTGATCACCTTACATCCATTATTTGTACTCTGCGTGCTAACAGCTATTCAAAATGTTGCGATTAAAGGAAAGTTGGAAGGACCTAATATCTTCCCATTAATGTCTCCATAAAACAATTGGATGAAGCATGAAAAAATTAACGGGAAGATCTTCAAAGTTGAGGAAAGCAGGGAATGGGCTGCTTTGGAAAGTAGCTGTGGGACTACGTAGTCAGCACGTCTAGCCTAGGGAGCAGCTTGATTGGAAGTTGTGGGAATGCACATCTTCTGCCCACGCTTATTTTGTTTTGTTTTAGGCACCAATTTACCTTTTTTGAGCACACGTATTAAAATCTTTCCATAACAGCCAAAGTAGATCTTATAGTAGCTATTTCCAATGAATATATTATACGGTTCTCCTCAAATTCTTCCACTTTTTATAGGAATAAAGACAAGGAGAGAGGGAGGAAGGCATGGATTTCTCAAAAAAACCCTTCTAGTTTATAAATAATTGGCTTGCAATTAGATTAATATGCATATATTATGTTAGGGAAGCTCTCTGTTTTCCCAGACCCTTACTAGGGCTTTAATGGGAAGAGAAGGAATAAGCATTGAGTAGACTTGGGGTGGATATTATATTTTAACATTCTTTCTCTTTAAGTTAATGAAAAAGTAATAGTTATTTGAGAGGTAGGAAAGAATAAGATCTATTTTAACTCCCTCCATTTCTTCTTCATAGCCATTTGGAGGGTTTATCTTCCAAATCAATATTTCTACATAGTTTCTCAGATTTTCAAAAATAAAGGGAGAATAACATTATCTCACTTAAAAAGTAGTAGCCCTTTCTTTAGTAAAACCTGAGATGGGGGTTTGATTTACTCAAATATCATTTTTATTTCTGAAGACCACAGTTTGTAATATTTCTTTCATCTTCAAAGACTGTATAATCTCAATAAAGGAAAAGGTGATTGTTTTCTCTTATCATCCAGAAAATCTACACTGGAGAACTCAGGTTGGTATTCCCTACTCATTGCAATAAGCTTTTCGTACTACTCTTCAGTCAGTGTTCCTTTGATCGCCTTTGATTAAAAGATATAAGGTGATAATTTTTGATAACTCAGCCAGTTTGCGTGTACATATGCATGGGCATGTAACTGGTTAGCTGTACAGAAAACTTAAAAACAAAATTTGGTTTCTAGTACCTTCTTTCCTCCACCTTGACCTTTATATTAATGTCATATATGTCTTAGGTGAAACCAGCTAAGAAGAGAAATTGAGGATTATAATTGAAATGGAAGGAAGGGTTCTATGAAATAGAACCACACGGTTTGCAATTGGGGCACAGTATTCTCATAAAAACTGCCATAGATACATTGATCGCCACAAATGGCTCAGACCTTTGAAACATCATCTGGAAAGTACAATATGCTCAAGAGAAATGGTATTTAGAAAATCAGCCAAGAAGTCTGGGAGCTGGTATTCACTTAACCTAGTTGGCATCATGAACAATGCCTTCCCTCTTGAATCCATTTTCTTAGCTGCTGCATCACCCTTTTCTGTTGGACTTTTCCTCTAACAGTTTTGGTTGTATACTCCCCAGCCCAGTCCCAACTTGGCTTCTTTCTTTCCTACCAGTCTCTGAGAAATTACAGGCTTCTTTTCTAATGCTCACAAGTTCTTACTTACACAATTTCCATATACAATGTAACTCAAGACCACAACCTTCTTATGGATGAGGGGATCTCAAATTCTCAGGTCTCTCCTGCCAAACCTGCTTTCTCGTTTCTACAGCTTTATATATAACTGTCCACTGGAAAATTTTTATTATGACCAACTGGAAGCTCAGTCTAAACATTTCCTAAAAATAAGTCACAATCTCTTGTTTCCAAATCTCTTCCCAGTTTTTGTACACTTATCGAATCCAGAAGTAAAATTCTTAGAACATGCCTCTTATCTTTTTTTTTCTTTCTTTTTTTTTTTCAGGGAGGGAGGGAGGTGTAATAGATAATGGAGACTAAACACAGGGCCTTCTCTCTGAGCTACATCTCCAGCCTTTTTTTTTTTTTTTTTTTTTTTTTTTTTTTTTTTTTTTTTTTTTTTTTTTTTCTTATTTGAAGCACGGTCCTCCTAAGTTGCTAAATTTCTCAGGCTGAGCTAGAACTTGGGATTCTCCCTCTCTCTCTTAGAGTGCTGGGATTACTGTGCCACTGAGTCCCAGCTCCTCTATCTTCCTGTTATTATTACATGCTATTATTTTTCTCCAGTTTCTATAAGAAAAAAATCAAAAACTTCTTCACCTCTTTTTTCCTCAATCCCTGCCTTGAAACTGTGTCTTGCCTCTGTCCTCTCTTTTTTGCTCATCTCTGATCCAATCATCCACCATGAAGACAACCTGAATAGGCTCCACTCTGACATAACTTTTTCTACCTCAACCCCTTAAAGATCTGAGTAATATTTTTAAAAGTGTTTATCAACTTGTGTGACTCCCTAACTTAAAAAAAAAAAATCTCTCGTTTTGCATTGCACTTAGAATTAAAGCCAAACTCACAACTGACAAGGTCTCTAAAATACAAGTGATTCACCTTGACTTCCTCTCTAACTTCTTCTCACAGTCATACCCCTTCTGGTCACTGAGTCACTGACTGCCTTTTTAGTTCACAGACACATTGGGCATATTTCTTCTCTAGCCTGGATTGCTGCTGGTGCCTGGAATCCTCTTTCTTTGGCCATTCACTTGAGAGGTCTTCCTAGTTAAGCAAATTCCAAATTACTTTCTGACATACCACACATCTTTTATTTACTTTCTGTAGGATTGCTTGAGATCTGATTTTTTAAAAATTTACTTGTTAATCTCTGATCTCCATCTCTTCAAGCTTCAAAACTCACCTTTCTATTCTTTATTACAATTGTCTTATTTATGGAATGACCCACATTCTTTCATGCTTTTCTAACACTGTGCTTGGCTAAGGGCTTTCTCTTATTCCTTTTCAGCATAACACAGCTGTGTGGCTGGAGTTTTCTTCTTTGTGAATCCCTCCTGATCCTCCAGTGAGGCATGGTGGTCTTCACTCTCTCTGTTGAGTCCATAACTCTGTTACACCTTCCAACAGACTTTATTGGAAGCACTCATTTGCATGTCTATCACTTTGTCTACAATGGGAATTCCTCTAAGAAAGAGTCTTGTTTCATTCGCTGCCTGTATGTTACTGTAACTCAATCTTGGCACACCGTGTGTTTTTATTAAATAGGAGTGGAGTAAATGAGGCCTGTAGAAATGAATAAATATCAGTATCCAGTGAATAGTATGTGAGAGTAAAATTTGGTTAGGATAAGGCAAAAGTTACTCAATTCTCATTGATGAAAATCATGGAAAATGCCAACTTCCATCACTGTCCATAATTGGGCACCTAATAGATATCTCACACAGAGTTAAGACTGCACAGACTTGAATTTCACCCAAGTAGTGCCAGCTGGTCGCTTCAGCAAATAACAGTCACCATTTTGTCAAGAGATACTTTATCATGTTTCAGAAACACAGGCATATCTGACAGCCTCCCTATCAATTGTCTGGGCTAAGGACAACTCACATTAAAATGTACAGTTTTGTCATCTTGCACAATAATTCTGCCTCCTCGGCTGGTCACTGAATGTTCAGCTTTCTCACCATATCTAAACTTCTATTTTTGCTATTAATCTCACTGCAATCCTTATGCGGTTACCTCTGTGCTAAAAATGTAACTTGCAGTTACATGTATACACCCTCTTAATTTTTACACTTTAATTTCTAGCTAGAAAACTTATTGTGAAAATGCCCCTCCTTGAAGTTATAAAGGAAACATTCTCTTTGATTTTGCTGTCCTTCCTCCAAAACTGGTAAACAAAAGAAAACATAACTAGAGGTACTTCAAAATAATTTGCCAAAAAATTAGTCATTTGCCAAGATCTAATTTATCTTCCTTCAATACACTGATACAATTCCTGCGGATGAAGCTAAGAAGGAATTAAAGTCTCCCTTAGAATTTTTCTGGTAGAATAAAAGGCTCTTCTGGACACAGAGAAGAGGCATCAAGATATGACCACTGGAGCCCATTCTAGGGGTGGGAAGCTGAGCTAAAGAGTGGTGATTTGAGTGGTGAAGTGAGTCAGATGCATAAGATTCGGTATATTAAATATCGCTTGGTGTCTTAGCTACTTTTTCATTTCTATGACTCAATACTTGACATGCACAAAATTTAGGGAAGGAAAGGTTTATTTTACCACACAGTTTGAGAAGGTCACAGTCCATTTAGGGATGGGTGGCAGCAATGGAAGTACATGCCAGAGGCAGAGTTGGAGGCAGCTCCTCATAACATCACAAACATGAAGCCAAACTAAGGAAAGTTGAGACTAGTCCTTTAAGGAAGCAGTTTATATATTCTTCCAGATCTCATCCCAGTGATCAGTCCCTCCTGGATCCAGGTGCGGAAGGTGTGGTAAGCCCCCACTACATGCTTGTAATCCAACCCACAGACCTGTAACCTACCCCTCCAGAGTAGGCCCCAATCTCCCAACAGCACATTGTTCCATAGACAATCTATAATATTCAAACACATGAGATTTTGGGGGATATTCCAGACCCAAACCACAATACATGGGTTTTCTGATTTGAGAAATCCATAATACAGGCATTCTATAGAAACAAATGAGTGTGATAGTGAATGTTAGGGGTTGTAGGTTGTAGGTTTATATATATATATATATATATATATATATATATATATATATATATATATATACATAAAATGCTCATTGTTAACATTATGTATCACATATATGTATGTCTGTGTATATATATTTGGGATAAAAAGGATTATTCTGGGGAAGAAATACCACAATTTAATTTGTTTTCTTTGTAAAACATAGTTATGTGAATCAAAACTGGGTAAAAACAATTCATGGTGGTTAGGTAGCTAGTTGTCATTGAACAGATGACATATAACATAGAGATGAAGTATATTTTTTGCCTAGATAGAAAATAAATACATTTTTAGATTTATTTATTTAGGAAATGATAGTATATGTTTTAAGCTAGTAAATTGCAAATATTTGAACACATATCTCATTTATGGATTGGGATAACGTTCAATTCAAAATCAAATCTGGGAAGACCCAAAAGAATATATATTCCTGCATAAGGAGTGGAGGATCATGCGAAAAGCAAAATGAAGCAGCTTTGACTGAAAAGCATGAGTCATTTCTTGTACATTTTTTTGGTCATTATAGGGGAGGTGAAGAAGATGTCTGAGTAGTGGGTTGCTGAAGAGATGAGAGCAGCGAGTATTCAACACTAGAGAATTTGATTTGGTGATATCCGGTAGAACTTTGAGAGACACACCAGTCATGAGTAAAACCATTTGGAGCCATTCATAGAAGAAAATTCGTTTCCTGTTTCACTGATTTACATATACACTCCTTTGCTTCCAGTTTTCACAGGCATAATTACCCCTTTGTTAGCTTATTTTCTCAACTCTTGATGAGAGTAGAAAACTATTTTCACATCAACCACTTTGGGCTCCTCTATTAATGTACCTAGAGACACCGTAGGCCACCATAATTTAAATTGTCACTAGTCTCATGTCACTGCTCTCTTCCAGTAGTAGCCAATAAATCTGAGCTGCTCTGTTTAAGTGACCCTCAAGTCTAGCCCTTTCCTTTGGATTCCAGTGCAATGTGAATGGACCAGGCCTATGTTAGTATAAGAAGATCAGACACTTCTCCTGGGAATATTTCCAAAAGAGGCCAAAACAACACATAACAGAGGTACATGTATACCCATGTTCATGGCAGAACAGCTAACAATACCTAAAATATGGAAGTCACCAAAATACCCATCAACAGACCAATGGATACACAAACTGTGGTATTTATGCACAATGGAATACTATGCACCTATAAAGTCCAACAGCGTGGAGACTTTTGCAGGTGAATGGAAGAAACTTGAGAATGTCATGCTTAGTGAGTCAGAAGCAGAAGGTGAAACGTCGAATGGTCTCTCTGATATGAGAGACCCAGATCACAACTATCTCATGGAACTTAAAATGAAAAACAAAGTGAACCAGGGGGGTAGGGTGGGGAGGGATGGAGGGGTGGGTAAGGGAAGGGACAAAAGGAAATAAGTAGGTGCACAAAATGCTCAACTTCATGGTAAACCTTAAATTTTGCACTTATACATATCAATAAAATAGGGGGAAAAAGATCAGAGATTACAGAATAGCAAAATTTTCCAAGCAGTCTTCCTACAGAGCTATTACTGCCTCATTACATTAAAGCTGGCATTATTTCCTCAATCTGAAATGCTAAAACATTCTGCTTCCAAAAAAGCTGTTGAAACATCATCTTTTTCATAAAAAACATCACTTCAGGTACTTTTCCATTGCTTCTTGCTTCTGTCTCTCTGTGTGTATATAACATATGTAATACACACTTATGTATGTACACATATGCACAAAATAATTTATATAAAATGTTTTATATACATACATATATAAAATATTTTCCCACTTCCCCAGAGACTGCTTAAAGTTCATCCTGCATTTTTCTATATTTTACACTACCCAAGCTCTATACATAAAAGCAAATACTGATTCTACTCAGTTCCTCATTATTTAATCCCTTTGTCTGTATAGCTGATAGTAATTATCATTTAGCAGTAGATCTAAAAGTGCTTAGGACTTACCTAATTTAACAACAACAACAAAACACCCTTATCATTACCTGAACTTTTTGACTTAGATGAAATATTTCTCAGAGTCCAAATATATTAAAAACAAGCACAAGCAGCTATTGTGGCTCACCCAGAATCGGATGTTCAGAAATCTATGCAATCTGACCCGTCTCTCTTCCTGGTGACACTCTGATGAAGTCTACAAACAAGAGTTTTTGGAAAACTGATTTTGGCTGCTCCTTTGTGGGTGGAAAGTCCTGTGCTCAAGGTTATTAAACTCAGAAAAGACCCAATTGGGTTTCTTTGCTGTCTGAGTGTTCTTTTGAGAGAGTTAAAAGAGGATCATAGTCCCATTCTTAAATGTGCTTATTCTTAGATTTTCTCAGCTTAAGATATGATTTATGTGGTCCATTAATAAACAGAGTTCTTTTACAATTGAAGATTAAAAATTATTTTTCTTTTTTCTCCTTTTAGATTTTACTTTAATCTTTTTATCCATATTAATTGTTGGTGATATTTCTTAAAATGTATAGAAATAATTTATTCATTCAATAGACATTATTTGCTATCATCCAAGGAACATGATAAACCCTAGAAATGTAGAAATATTCTATTTAAAATAATAGCTTTTTGACTAAGTATTTGATTATAATATATTATGGAAGACTGTGTGAGAACATAAAAATGTGCTGTCGATAATTTTACTAATTTCAGGTGTTATTTTCCTAATTATTTAAAGATGTTTCCAAGTATAGGGATAACACAATAATTTTTTTTTCTTGAATAGATGGATTATTCAAACAATCTTGGAGATTTAGAGGAAAAATTTTGTAAAAAAAAAAAAAATTTCACCAGTCTAAAGGCTTAAACATCACAACTCCAAAGGACTTTAAGGATTAAATGTGCTAATACACATAAGATACATAAAACCTTAGCATGTAGTAAGAACTTAACTTCAGCTGTTGCTTGTTATTGTTGATGCTGTTCATGAAGATGACATTACATTTATGTTTCATAAATTATGTATTTAAATATCTTGTTTTCAGGGGATCCTAAAAGGTTAATTTCTGAATTTGGGGCAGTATACTGTGTATATGTGTGTTTGACTGCACATGTATATAGGTATGTGCATGCATACCTGAAGTTCACTAGATGTATAATTGGTTACCTGAGAAATGAGATGCTCATGATACTGGCTTAAAATTTTACATTCTTGGTTTCAATATCTTCAAGGCTATTATCCATGGGCCCTTAGAGCCTGGAACTCAGTCATATGTAGCATTCCTTACAGGTGTGGTGAATACAGGAAAAAAAAAGGTATCTAAACCTGCTTTTGCGTATAGCTGAAGAGTCTTATCGCTTCCAAGGAGTCAAAATGTGGGCATCTCAAGACACAGACTTAGCCCTCTTGAGTGTCAAGGAATGATAAAAAGTTGCAATGACAATTACCATCAATGATCAGTGGAGGTGGCATCCAGGGCCCATGGACACTTGACCTTACCAGTCAGTTGTCTGTCCTTAACTGGTTCTTGGGCCCTCCTTTCTTCAATTCCTGTCTTTCTTTCCCTGGCTCACTGGCCTTCCTCTCAATATAAAAATTTTGGTATTATTCTAATCCAAGCCAGACCTATCACCTGCAGTCCAGAATCTTATTGATGCAACCCTGTGCTCCAAATGCAGGCCCAAGATATTAGTACTTTTTCTCTGAATTATAGCAATAGTCTCCTGGTGTTTGTTTTTGCTGTTTCATTTGCCTGAAATGCTTTCTTTACAATACACACTCATGACCAGCTCCCTTACTTCCACGGAGATCTTCTCTAATCCCATTAAGAAGACTTTCTCATTATCCTTTATAAAACAGCACCCTCCCCATAGCCCATCTGTCTCCTTTTATTTTTCTTTCATTTTTCTTTCCAGCCTTTCTATCTCCACTTATTTAATAATAGTTTGTTCACACTAGTGATAACATTCATGAGGACTGTATAATCTGCTAGTGATTCCTATTTCTGAAACCTAGTACTGTGCCTCTCAAATATCAGAAATGTAGTAAATATTTATTGAATAATTGCATGCATTTAAGCTTTGCTTGGATATAACAAAAATAAGCTAAAAATGCAGTATAACTAATGAATCCATTCCACTTCTCCCATGCTTTTCCTGATTTCAATCCTCACCTCTTCAACAACAGCCTCTCATGTATTTTTGTTCAGTCTTTCTTTCTAGGATATGTGATGCAATAGATATCCAAAAAGCAATGAAAGAAATTTGGTCCTGCCTACCACTATAGCATGCTTGTTTATTTCTCCTTTTACATTTTAATTGTTTAACTATTTGGGGAGGATTTTCCTGCTGTGGTAAATTTATACTCATTAAATTGTCAAATGTGACTGTGTTATTTATTTATTTATTTACGACAGGCCCTGCTGGGGAATTGCTTGCTATTGCCACTGGCACCATCTGGCTTTGACAGATTATGGTATTTTACCTGATAGTCTTTGGACAGGACTATCAGAGTGATAAATGAGTGAGAGTGGGAGGAGTTCAAACACTGGTAGAGAAAGGATAACAAACCTGTAGCAATAAGTCAGACATGATGTGGCACTCTAGGCACTGAGTTAGATGGAACATCCGTTTCAGGTACCATTTGCATTTCAGGTTAATCTTCAAAGAGTCAACATGGCAAAAACATTCCAAGATAAAACTAGCAAGATCTTCTGGGAAAGATTTGCTTCACAGCAAAAAGAAAAATCCTTTGTGGTTACTGACAATGCTGTGGTTCCGTTCTATTGTGTTTGCACCTAGACTCATGTGTATCTCTTAGCATCAGTGAATTAAAAATGGAAACTTTTAAAAATTATGCTTTCAGACACTTTACGACATTTTAAGAGAAAATGTGATTTGTGGGAATTTAGGAATAAAATATATGGTGTCAACTGGCGGCATGTCAGACACAGAGTTCAGTGACTACAACCTGACGTTGCCTCAAAACCTCTACCTGCAAAGTCGGTCTCTACCAAGGATTTTCTACTAGAAATGTCCACTAACTGTCCTAGTGAAGAGTTCTCTTAACATGTTTGGATTTGTTAAACAGCCCTGTTAAGGAAAGAAGGCTTAAGAATCTATTCAGTCTTACAGCTTTCCTCAAAAAGAGATACCTTTAATGTCTGTGTATGGCTGGCCCCCATCTTACCGCGGTTTATCAACACATCAGGTATCACTGTCCTGGCATCTCAGGTATAGAAGGCATTCTAGAAGTCATCTGATCTATGAATCACTCATTTATTCATTAAGACATATTTACTGACTGACTGCTATAAAGGAACCAGTCATGAGCAAATAATAGGACATTCTTAGATCATGAGTTAAGAATAATCTTATTAATAGGCATAATACAATAGTCATGGCCAAGCCCTCTACAGCATGCTTGAATTCATCATTACCATATCTACTTAAGGTCGGAGGTCAGCCTTTGACACAGCATCTCTAACATTGTGTATGTTGTTGCTGTTTATTACTACAGCAGTCATCAAATGGAGGAAGCCAAGAACAATAAGTGAAGCTCAACCAAGTTTTGCTTATAGTTAAAAAGTTAGATATAAGGATCAAAATAGATTAAAATAGAAAATGTTTACAATTAAATTAGTAAACTTTCACTTTTGTCTTCTGAGTGTCTCTCAAACTTCATTGTACCTGGCCATTTTCCATACTCATCCAGAGATAAGAGCTAATTACCAAATTCAGATATTTGTAACCCAATGAGTATGAATTTGCTAATGTCACAAAAATACATTTGAAAGCTCTCAGTATATTTTGAACATTTTTTCTTATAATTAAATGATATCTCATCCACTGAATTTGGTTTCATTGGCATAGAAAAATCCAAGCTTTGAAACAAATTTAAAGTATTAAAATAAATTTCTACACTTGTAAAAAGCTTAGAAATGACTTTTGAGAGAGAGAGAGAGAGAGAGAGAGAGAGAGAGAGAGAGAGTCTTATTCTGTAGCACAGGTTGGTCCTGTGGAGCCCAGGCTGGCCTTGGGACTCACAGCAAACCTCCTGTCTCATCCTCCTGAGTGCTGGAATTACAGGCTTATGCCATCATGCCCAGCTTACTTGGTGCTAGGGAATTGAACTCGAGTACTTAGCACTTGACTTAGCAATTGCTAGGCAAGCACTTTAACCCTGAGCAATTCCTCCAGCCCTAGAAATATCTTAAGGACAATATTTCTTGAAGCTTTACAGCATTGGCCTTAGCAAGACTTGTGGTGTAACGAAGTCTCACAAAACAAGGAATAAAATGGTGTGAAAATGTATATATGTATAAAATGTACGTTACTAAATTTTAGGGATTTTTGAGATATTAGTTTGTGTCAATTGCCTTTTATCAGAGCTTTGGTTAAAAAATTTATGAAAAGTAAAATTTGACTAACTTTTAAATATGTTTCTATAAACTAAAGCTATTGTGTTATGCCTATTAATAAGATTATTCTTAACTCATGATCTAAGAATGTCCTATTATTTGCTCACTGTCAGGATCCAGAAACTCAGTGCCAAGGGTAAGTCAGCCTTAGATAAACAGATTGTCTGGCCTAGGCCACCAATCTGTCCCAAATTTGTGACCTATAAAGATTTTTACTGCAAGCAGCTCTCCTTGTGTCAACTGTTCATATGCACAGTGGAAACTTCCAAAGCTATCATTTACCAGGTTTGTTTTCCTTACCCAACTAATTACTACTAACGTGGTAGGAAATTCTCTCTCTTTTTTTCTTCTTTTCTATCTACACCCCTCTCCCTATTCCTTTCTCCTGCCCCTTTCTGCTCTTCCTTCTCTTCCTTCTCCTACTCTTTGTTAAATTCAGTAAAGGCTTAATGAACCAGGAATTTTTGGTGAAGAACATAGCTATAAGAGACCTAAAGATTATAGCGTTCAAACTTTCCACAGTTTGCCTTTGGAACAGAGAAAAGGTGGTCTCAGGTGGCAAAACCAGAGGAAATCCTGCTGTAGGACTAAAACATACATCCTAAGAAATACAGCATTACCCACGTCATTAGATTGCCACCACTTTTAGAGACTACAGACCCTATCTCAAGAGACCTTTTCGTTGGGACGTGTTGTCAACTTGATGCCATATTATATGTCAGCAATACACTACTCACCTTCAGTTAAGTTCCTCTTTCTAGAAAACTAAACAGACAACTTGTATGTTTTGAATCCATGTGTTGGTCCTAGGTCTACTAGATGCTGTAAGCCATAGCATGATGAGGATACCGAGGCACAATATTTATCACCAAGGGAAGGGGCAGCAGTGTTATGCTCTGAATGTGTATGTTGCCCAACATTTGTCCATTGAAATCCTGCCCCTTAACATGATGGTATTAAGAGGCCAGAACTTTGGAAGTTCATTAGTTCAGGAAACAATCGCCCATGAAGGGAATTATTTGCATATAAAAAGATCCTATCAAGCGGTCCTTGCCTCTGTCACCATGAGAGAACACAATGAGAAGGTTCAGGGGACCACAGAGCAGATCCTCACCAAGGCACAGGCACGAAAGCCTCCAGCACTTTTATCTTGGTCATCTTAGCCTCCAGAACTGAAAGAAAGACATTTCTGTTGTTTCTAAGCCACACAGTCATTGCATTTTGTTATAGCAGCACAAAATAATATAAGAAGGCTGATATTTAAGAAATATGTACAAACTGAGAGATGACATTGAAGAAAATGGCAGTAAGACTTTTGCAGTATGAGGATGAAGATGGATTGAGATGACTCACTGATGAGCTTATTGGAAAAACCAAGGGACCCTGTGGGCCCTAAAGAAGAGGAACCTAGGAGAGTTTGCAGTGTAAGGGGTGAAGACAACTTGATATACGTTGGGATAGGATGGAATTAAGAGAACCACCACAAGCAAGTGAAGAGTGACTTGATAGTAAGGTTTGGGGTGGTAAGACTAAGTCAAAAAGAAAAATACCTGATGTGGTAAGAAATTTGTGTCACTAACAGCTTTGGCTAAGGGAGCAACATGATAAAAACATATTTATTATGGTTACATATATGGGACTGCATGGAGAAATGGGAAGACAAGTTGAGAGATTAGTATTTTTAAAAATATTTAGATAAGTATTTATAGTATGTCTATGTGTGAGAAAATGTATGAAACCTTGCACTAGAAAGTTCTCAATTGAAATTTGAGTGTAAAGCTCAAATTTCTGACTCTCTGAAGGGAAAAACAGCCATTTTCAGTGCTGATTGGTCATGAAGCAATGTCTCTGCCAATACGGGCAGCCTGTGACCTTTTTAATTTGGCTAACCAGCTGAGAGGTGACATACGTGGTATGACAAGGTAACTCGTGGAAACATGAGTTTTAGATAAGTACTGTAGGCATTTCTGCTGATCTGCTTATTTTTCATCTTTATTTCCCTAATTTTTAGACTGTTAGCTCTGTACCCTAACCTTCCTCTCTGCTCCGACTCCTCCAGGTGTGCTCTATGAGCTCCCCGTCAGTCTGTGATTAGGAATTGCCTACCCATTGCGTCCCACTCCATTCTCCAGCATCTGATACGACCTCTAGCACTGAGCTCACCATTCCGATGAAAACCCACTTAACAGTGTGAAATCGAGTCACTTCCTCTCTAACTTGCCCCATGTTGGGTAAAGTGCTGAATAAGATTGTTAGAGTTCTAGCTTAAATCTTGTAGCATGGAAGTACTATTAGCAGAGTTGATGAACTGGACAGAAAGTGCTGATTTGTTAAGGAAGAAAATTAGTTTGATTTTTAGCAAGGTCAGTAAGAGTGAAGCATTCTGCTTACCTGCAGAGGCGAAGGCAGTAAAGTTCAGGTGCCAATGAGTCGGAGGGTGATTGAGTGGAGTTTAGTGACATAGAAAAAAATATGAGAGAAGGACTTTTGTTTCAGTGGATAAAGATACCTTTTTGAAAGGAAGAGTAGTTAATAAAAGAATCAGCATATGGATTCAGAGAAGCCTGTAAGGAGAAATCTTTAAAAGACTCAGCACTGTCAAATCAGGGTGATCAAGAATGGGACTGGAAAAGGGGTCATTGAATGTAGGAGTAAGGATACTTCTGCTAGCCTCTGAGGGGACAGTTTAGGGGAGTTGTAAGGATGAAAGTCAAATTGTGGGGTTTAGCTAGAAATTCAGGGGGAAGACATGTGGACAAGTGACATTGAATATGCATCTAGACTTTTGCAGTTTATTTTAATGCTGCTGTTATCACAAAATATCCCACACTGAGTGGCTTATAAATCATCAAAATTATTTCATGTGATTCTGGGGCCTAGAAATTCAAAGATGAAAATACGAGAAGATTTGTTATCTAGTACCTGGACTTGTCTTCCAGATTGTGACTTTAATGCTGGGTGCTTATAAGGCAAAAGAGCAGAGAGAGACAAGAGACAAACTCATTCCTTTAAATCTTTTTATAAGAATGTGAATCTCATTCTCAGAGGCTGACCTCTCATGACCTAATCATTTCCTAAATGACCTATCTATTAATACTATTGTATTGAGGTTTAGGTATTGACATGAATTTTGTAGCAATAGACACATTCAAAACACAGTTTTTTCAATGAAGGAAGAAAAATAAGACTATTCTAAAACCTAAACAACCTGATCTCAGTGGATGAAAATTTGTCCCAGTTGTCATGAGACTGACAGATTCAGGACTGTGCACAGTACAATTTACTTCGGACTTACTGATAAAAGTTCAATCCTGTTGGGCAGCAAAACTACATATATAATCATAACTTCAATCACAAGTAGGAGATTTATGACGTAGTTGGGATAAAAAGCGGCTGAACTGTACAAGTTTGTAATCTTAAAAGCTAGTACATCGGGCACATCTTTGGCACTGATGGCATCAAGGTAAAGTTCTACATGGGTCTAATCATTTTTATTACAAATCCCTTCTCCCTTTATAACTTTAGCTCTCACAAGTCATAAATACTCTCAATTGCTAAGATAATTCTAATTGCTTAGTAGGTATGTGCTTACAAACATCTTTCAGACTAGTATCTAGTATCTTTCAGACTTTTCCCCCATTTTATTGATATATGTATGTGCAAAATTTGAGGTTTACAATTGAGTTGAGCCTTTTATGCACATATGTAATCTTTCAGACTTTTATAATTAAAATTAAGTCCATCATTCTTTTTTCGTATGCAGCTTTTCCTTTGGATTCTTTCCTTCTCTTTCATTTCTTCTGATCTTGGGTATGGTTCTCTCTTTTAAAATGGTAAATGACATGTTGCCTCTACCATACATGAAACTCTGAGACATGTGGGAGCAAATACATTTATTGATAAGAGAATTTTTGTAACTTAGCACTAACAGTGGGTTCTGCAAAATTTCATACATCTTTGTTCTGCTATTCAAAACCTCTGGGAAAAAAAAAAAACCTACTAGCCAAACAATACTGGAGGCAAACTGAGCAAACTGGAGGTTGGTTAAACCAACAGTTATCCAAAAGAGGCATGAGCTGGTAATGTGTACCGGATGTCAGTACCTCACATGGCAGAAAAATAATTATAAATAATAATAATAATAATGAGTATTTTTATTGCTTCTTTTTTCTATCTTTATTTCTTCGAGTAACCCTTTTTCTTTCTTTCTTTTGTTTTATCAAACATAGAAAAATTTCCCCAATATTAAAGAAGGCTAGAAAGAGTTTTGAGGACTATTTTCTGCTTCCACATTGTGCTTTACATCATTAATTCACTGAAGACATCCTCTTCTTCCTTAACTTCATTTCCCAGGGCTGGGCTTATGAGACTTTTAGAATTTAAAAAAAAAAAAATTAGCAGGAACTTGAACATTTTGTGTTAATCTCTTTTTTAACGATATGCTACCTTCTTTTTAATCTTGGTTAGATGTTACATCTTCTAGTCTTGTCTGAATCTGTATCTGAATCCCAATTCTATGTTAATCTTAGAGTCGGAGTTATTTAGATCAAATAACACATTTGTCTTGTTCATGTTTAATGCATTTTGCATGAAAAAATGACTCAATTTCAACTTTTTAAATGCTTATTAAATCAGAATTTAAAAATTAGTACTGGAGAAAATTTTCTAAACCATATAGAAAATAAATAGGGAGGAAATACTGGTTTCCTTTTTCCTGTGTCCATTCTAATGTGAAATCTACAGATCACAGGGCTTTCTGCATTGCTTCTATGATAAGTTAACCTTTTGTTAATACTTGGAAACTCAGATCAATTGATTTTCACAAGTTTGAAGTTTGATGATTTGGTAAAAAAAATTGCCCATATGTAAAGTATTCCCTTGTGCTCTTTTTAATTAATCAGTTGGCCATTCCATGCATAAAACAAAATTAGCTGGTGCTCAGAGCGAAGTACCGAGTGACTCAAATATTGACTGAGATACTCATTTTTGGTATGACCTTGAGCAAATTCCATATTTGCCCACTTCAACCACCCACAGTAGATGAGACAGCAGAGACAGAGTTTACCTAAAAAGTTGTTCTCTGCAGGGAGATGCTTAAGCAATATCAACTATCCTCTGAGAAGAGCTCAGCTTTTCCCAGAAAGATTGGAGGAAATGATGCGCATATCCAATCCTGTAACAACACACTTCTCTTAAAAATTTGTTTTATAAAAGCTCTGTTTTACTCGAAACACTATGCTCCTGAGTTCAAAAGAGTACTTCAGCAAAATCTGCCTTCCTGGGGGCAAAACCCATCTCACTCAGTCACACTTTCAAAAAGGCAGACACTGCTGAACATTAACTGGGCAGAAGAATTCTCTTTCCCTCAAGCAAAAATTGCTCAAATTGCTTGAGAAAGAAACACAATATGATGTTTATCCCTGTTTACAGATGTTTAACCAGGGCCCCTTCAGAGGGTCAGATGACTACAAACAGCATCATGGTAATTATATCCACTGCTGCAAAGAACAGATGTGTAAATTGGTAGTTTCTTGGGGGAAAATAATACCAAGTCCACTTTCTAGAAATGTACACAGTGCAATGCAGCTGTAACATCCTAAACAGAGGTCTCTCTAGTGCCCATAAATGAATGTGGTATATTTAAAGAACATAAAATTCAGTGGGGCATCTAGCAGGAAAGTCCAGGAACATCCAAAAAATAACTCAGATGGTTTCACGTGTTTAAAAAAGGTTGATGATATTGGATAAAGTTCTACATCCAAGGAAAGTCTTCAATCTGAAGTTTGCGAGCAAATACATGTGTTGTATGGAGGATGTAATGAGAAATCTCTATGCCCCACACATTTTGTCATACAAGACATAAACGAGATTTCAGTGAGGCCACCAACTATCAAGATGATTGTACTTTGAACTGTGGAAACCAGTGCTCCTAAACTTATGATTAAAGGGTCTTGGGAGAGGATCAGAATTTTTGAAAACTGTAGTCCAATGACTCTTTACCACAAAGGCCTGTGTTACCTTGGAGATATAATTAGATGAAATCATTTCTACTAATGAAATTATTGTAGATACTTGCTTTCCCCAGGGTGTATGTTTATATGACAGTATGTTTTCAGTATTATCCCTGAAAATAAAAAGCAAAACACTACCAACTAGTGTGTCATATTAAAATAACTTATTGATCAGTTATCATGAATATCATTATAAGCTATCTTCTCTCTGTATAAATTCTTCTTTTTTTGCTCTTAAACTATGTCAAATAGTGTGTGTAGAATGTTATACAGTGATTTAATATGTAGCTAAAGGATAGAATTTCTCATGCGCCAGGACTATCTGTATCTTTGTGTGTACTTAAACTTTACAAAGACCAATATGTATAATTTAGTAAATATGATAACCTGACACTGAAATTTAATTTGCATTTAACATTGCATATTATAGTATCTAATGATATTATGCAAAACTTACGAGTTTTGCTTCTGGGACTGTAAAACACAATCTGCTTTTTTCAGGTGGTGATCTTCAGTTTCTATGATCCACTACCAGCTACACAGAAGCACCAATCCAAATTTCTGTGATTGAAATGTAGCAGAGGGACAATCTAGTCTGCTAATCTGGATCTTTCAGGCCCAGAATGAAGGGATAATAAATTAGGAACTGCCAAATGCCTCCAGCTAAAGCATGCTTTTTGACACTAATGAGCTAATTCAGTTATCTACTTGTCCCAAACTCAGTATTTCCTATGGCCCTGGGCACTCAAGGGAAAACATAAGAGACGAGGAGAGCTAGTCCTAGCTTTATCATTGAGTGACTCACTCTCTAGGTCCCCCATTGGCTATGAAATGATCTGATGTGATGGTCTCCTCCAGGCAACGGGTCTTAGGTTCAGTGAGTCTCTGCATGCTGGAATTTAGAATAGGCTTCCTGGTCATTTCTGATCATTTTCTTGGTCATCTGCCACTGGGCAGTCACTGGACCCTAAAGTCAGGAAACAATGGGTTAACAATGTAGACATGTAGACATTTTCAATAAGATAAAGCAAGTTATTTTCAAACAGAAATATAAACCAGGACTACACTTCTGTTAATCTTTGTGGTCTAAGGACCACTTACAACAGCCTAGTGGGCAACAATTATAATGTACCTTGGGTGTTTTATCCCACCCCTCCTCCTTCAGCACTGATGGATGGATATGTGACCAGGAATCTGTTCTAAAAAGCATCCCGGGATGAACCTGTACATCAAGGGTTGCATGCTGAGGAGGGTGAAAATCCACTTCCTGGTAATCAGGAGTTTAGTTGGAGAAAAGCACTTAAAACTCAATTTTGTAACAGAAACACTATCTTCCTTCATTTTTCCAGAAAGTATCGAATTATAGTGGAATAGCCTCTCAGCAAACAGATTCTTAGAAAAGCAAGTTGTTTCCTAGTTACAATTTTATTGTCTTTCAAAAATTAATTGTTAAGACTGAAACTGGAAACTTTTCCCACAAAAATGGTGTTAAAATTTCCAGATCTGCCTATAAAACTTAGGTTGGTTCAAAATATAGTCAAAACTCTGTACATCTGACATGGAAACATTGGAGAAAATAATATTACTGGGTTTTGAAGAGGAATACTGCCATTTCTTTATATCAATTTAACTTAAAACACGTACACTCAACACTTATGAGATTGAAAACACGAACACTCTTGATTAGGTACCATTGCATCACGTGATTCTCAAGAGGAGCAAAAAGGGATGGATAAAAAGTGAATTTTTTATCCTGGTTGTGCAAATAGTCAAAGAAACACAGGTGGGGAGGGCAAGAAGAAGACAGAAAAAAGAAGCCAGTGATTTTGTGAACAGGTGATGAGCCTCATTGGAAGTGGAAAAGAGGTATGTTGCTCAGATCCGAGGAGAAGAACTCAGATGGATCTTTGTCCTGGGCAGAGAAAACACTTGGGGAAGAGAGATTTTTTTTTTAATTGTGCAGTTACCATTGATGGTAAAATTGATAGGCCTCTTGGGGAATGCTTGGTTTACATGGAAAGGAAAATTCGAATCATTTAGAAGTTCATTTATTTCTTCCACAAATAGTTCTTTAGTACTCCCTTAAAGCCAAGAATATGCTAGGAACTGACATTAAAATGGTAAGTCACACAGAGTTCCTCACCACAATCAACATAAGTTGGGAAGCTAACCCAGAGGAAAATGACACTGAGATGATAGAAATTAAAGTCTTGCTTAGTTGATATTCCTTTTTTTTTTTTTTTTTTTTTGAGACAGGGTCTCATTCTGGCTGGTCCTGAACTCACTATGGAGCCCAGGATGGCCTTGGACTCACGCAATCCTTCCTCAGCCTGCTGAGTGCTTGAATTACAGTCCTGTGCCACCAGGCCAGGCACAGTGGTGCTTGTGAATGAACTTGGGTACTTGATATTGGGCAAGCACTTTAACCGCTGGGCCATTCCTCCAGCCCCAGTTGATACTCTTATTTAGTGAGGTAAACACTATTGCTTTATCTGCCTCAAGGTAATCCCTAGGCAAAGTCAAAAGTGGCACAGGGTTCTTCACCCAACTGCCCACACTTCCTGACACACTTGGCAGCCTTCTCCTCTCCCTCACCTCTAGGTCTTCCATGAGCAATTTTTCAGTCTTCTCTTAAATAAAAACGCTCATGTTTTGAAGTCTAGCCTTCAAAATGCTTACCTAGGCTAGGTGACTGGTGCCCATCTGCTTAAGCAAAGAAAGCCTTCGCTAGACCCCTTTTGCAGTCTAGGTCGGTACTTTTCCCCCCTCGCACCCCTCTTTTCCCTAATGCTGCAGCCCACCACCACTGAAACGTTCTGGGGGGAGCGGGTGGAGATGACACCTCTGCCAATCTTAGCGAAGCTAGGGTCACTGAACAGTAATCAGCTCTAAACACAAGCGAACTCAGCCTCAGGGCCCCGCAGCCCTTCCGTACACCCTGGACTTGCAAAGCACAGATAGTAAAGACTTGCTCCGAGGCGTAGGACTCGCGGGGCCAACACGGACATAGGGTGCGAGCACCCCCCTCCCCCCGCCCCCCAGAGCCCCGGCCAGCTCGCCCCTCCCGCCCACCCTTCCGCTGGTGCGGCTCCGAGCCCGGCCCGCCCCGCCCCCGAGCCGCCACGCCCGCTTCCTGTTTCTCGGCCCTTCCGCGCTTCACGTTCGGGCCCCTTTATGCGTTCGTTCCCGCCTCTCCAGGGTGATCTCATCCCTTTGTCTCTTTCCGGGCGCCTCCGGCAGCCGCCCCGCGCCCCACCTCCCACCGGGCGGCCGGCTGCGGGCGTGGCCGCGGGGGCGGGGGCGTGGCGTGGGCGGGCTGCGGCCTCCACCGCCCCCCAGAGGCCGCGACCCGCGCCGCGCCCGTCCCGAGGCCGCTAGCTCTCCTGGATCGCCGGGGAGCTTGGTTTTGTTTTAACGACCCCCCTCCCCCGCCGCCCCCCCCCCCACGCTATTTGGGAAATAATTGCTTCTTTCAGTGGCTTGAGGAACAGAAGCGTCCGCCGGTGCCCTGTGTGGCATAGAGGCAGCGAGGGGCAAGGCGCGGCCCTCCGCATCCTGTCAGTAGTCTTACGAACCGCACCGCCCACTGCATGCTGGAACAGCAACCTGCTTCCGGGCTGCAGGCCTGTGACCTGTCAAGGTTGCTCAGCCACTGGGGAGGAAAGGAAAGAAAGCTGGGACAATCGGAAGTCCTCTTGCCTCTCCTTCTTTTCCTGGCTTTGGAGGCTGCAGAAAACACTCCATTTCTCCAACTGTTTGCACCCCTTTCTCCAGCACTACGAGGGAGTCAGGGCAGTGGCTAGCAGGAAGGTTCCTTTGTGTCAGCGGTAGACCTTTGTAAACTAAACTGGAACCCTTTGGTCATTAGAGGCTAGCACAGGAGAGAAAGCCAGCTGAGGCATCAAGGCCAGAGATTCCATGCAGAAAACAGTGATCTTTCATAATTATTTTAAAGATTTTTCAACTTACTTGAGTGTTCCATTTCCCACTCTGAAATGCAGGCATCATAGACAATGGCAGGCAAGTTTTTGTTTTCCTGGTGTGGGGAGAGGACAGTAAGTGAAGCAGGTGGAAAAATTGACATGGTTCTGTAAATGTAACTAAATTTAGACTTGGTGTGAGATTTCCTCTTAGCCTGGAAACACATGGAACCATGTTCATTCACACAGTAATGTGAATGAACACAGTAATGTGATGTCACAGGCTTAGACACAGGTTGTAAATGACTTCAGGTCCACATGAGAGGGAGTGTACAGAGAGAAGAGAGAGCCAAGATGTCTGGCAAAACGTTTCAATGGGCCTCCCAGCCCTGGAGGATAATGACTGAAACAACCTGGCATCACTAGGAGATTAAAGGAAGACAATACTGCCTTTGACTCTGACCAATGTAGAAAGCTGATGAGAAAAAATTTTTTTCTCCTTGTTTTCTGATCTGTTTTATTATTTATTTATTTATTTATTTATTTATTTGCTTAAATAGGTTGAAACCAATTGTGGCTGAGGGTAACAGTGATTTGCCTACCTTATTCATTTAGTTTTAACAACTAAAAGAGTTGTTTTCACTCAGATTTTCCCCACTGATTAACAACACGTCCTTAAAAATTGTCAAATAAGGTAACATTTAGAATTTCACTCAGCCCAGAGGGTCTACGGAAGAGGTAGCTTTTTGCTGACTAATGAGTGATGCGATCTTCCATTTAGAGAAGGTTGTAATTTGGTGCCTGAAAGATGGCAGTGTCTGCTTTTCTAAGGAGATGGATCATTTGCCAGTTCACGGGGTCATGTAGGTGAAGGCATATAAGTCTGAACTACATACAACTGTGTGTCTCACTGCATGGGAGACTGGCCAACAGACAAGTTTTGTTTTCCCTATTTGGTAACCTTGGAACTGTCATATTCCCTCTGTGTGTGTGTGTGTGTGTGTGTGTGTGTAGAACATTACTGTTGTGTGTAAAACAACAGTAGTGGTTAAAGTCTATGGAGGAGACCCTGCCTATTCCAGATACTGGGATTAGATCTTGGAAAACTCCTTGAAAGGTTTCTTTCCCAGGAAAATTAGAAATTGGAAGACATGCATTTGCATACTGGTAGAACTTCACATTTTCAATATTTGACTGGTAAATCTCCAAGTCAATTCTCTTAAAGTATGGAGAAATAAACTGAGGCCAGACTTCCTTAGGTTGCACTGAGGTTGGCATGGGCCTGGTCTAGACTGCTGGCTTCCTGAAGACCGATTCAGAGCTTTTAGCCCTAACATGCTGCTTCTTATTTCTCTGATTCTACAAATAAGGACACTTACAGAATTATCCTTTCATTCAAAGAGTTGTTGAAAGGAAACTGTGGATTTTCCAGAATAGATATGTTAATTCTGAGTGATGTAGCCAGTACATTTTTGCATAGTGATGTGCAAAAGATTTGTTAAAATACAGGTCCTGAATCAGTCAGCCTGGGACTGAATGAGTCTGCGTTGCCACCTCGACCTGCCCTGGGTGGCACAGTTGCTGCTGGTCACTGTGCTGAGCAGCAAGGATACAGGTAGCACCTGTTCTCCTGAACATTCCTTCTCACTGACAAACAGCACTGAGAATTTAAGAACCTTTTAGTTCCTCCTGCCAGGTCACTGTGCTTCCTGAATTAATCTGATGCTGTTCATTGCCTTATCTTTAGCTAGATTTGAACTTGGTAGAAAGTCTCTAGAAATAGGTATCTTGAGCTGGAGGGTGTGACCTTTTGTGTAGTGACTTAGCACCATTTAACTGGGTTCCATGAAACCCTTCACATATAGGCAACTTGCTCAACTCTGATGGAAAAAAAAAGTCTTTTTCTGTTACACAATGGTCCCCTCAGCTGCAGCTCCTTTCTCTTCTGGGAGTAGAGCTGGCAAGCGGCTAGCTCTCAGGCCTGACCCTTCCCCTGGGGCTCAGAAAGTGTTTTCTGCGTTTTCCCACCACGCTGGTCTGTACTTCTGTGTGTTATGTTTGGGTTCAGGACCAAGTACCTCTGTGCAGCATCTGAGTTGAACACATCACTAAGAGATGGGGCAGAGGCGCTTCTAAGGCAGAGAAACTTCAGTGTTACCCACTTCTCAGTTCTCTGAAGCTTGCCTGCCTCGCAAGTGCCTCTGCTGTGGCTCTGTAAGTTGGCTCATGAGCTCATTTTCATTCTTTCTTATTAGAACCTAATCTCAGGGGAAAAAAAGAAGCAACATTTAATTCAAAGTATAATACACATTCCCCTTTATTAAGATCTTAATATGTGAAACAGTGAGAAAAGTTAGGCACTGGAGTCAGGTAGCTGGTGTCATCAAATCCTATCTCTCCCACATATTACAGAACTTTCTAAGTATTAATTTCCTCATTTGCAATAGTATTAATAATACAAATCATATCCATCCTAGTTATAATGCCTACGTACTTTAAACATTTGTTATGGGATTTGCGATGTAATACCCTCAACTCAGTGCCTGACACAAAGTGACTGATAAATATTATCTTCTATCATTATTTTTGATAAGATTCCTCTTCTCAGAGAATTTACACAGTGGTAGAGCATTTGGGAAGTAGGTAATCAATAACTATAATACAAAAAAGATACAGAACTGAGGGTGAAGTGAAAATTTAACATAAGTATCCTTTCTTCCAGATGTTGGCAACATAATGGCCTGCAAGCTAAAGATGATTTTTACATTTTTAAATAGTTGAAAGAAAATGGGAAGACTAGTTTGTGTCACCTTAAAATTGCTTGAAATTTAAAAATTTAATATTTAAAAAATCTTTTTGAAACAGCCATGCTGATTCATTAAGAACTGACTATGCAGCAATCCCCAGACTTTATGGCCCCAGGAACTAGGTTCGTGGATGGGGGAAGGAAGAAAAGTGCTAACGCCACTGCCTCAGTTTTACCTGCATCAAGCGTGAGCTTCTCACAAGCAGCTGTAATCTAGACTTGTCTCACAGGCAGCAAACAGCCGGATTCATGCTCCCATGGGAATCTAATGCTATCGCTGACCTGTCAGAAGCCAGAGTTCTGGTGATAATGGGAACAATGGGGGGCAGCTGTGAATACAGACAAAACCTCACATGCCGGACAGTCACTCACGTCTTGCTGTGTGGCTGTTTACCGCAGATCACGGTCCATCGCCCTGAGATTGGGACCCCTGATATAGCTTTCTTCACCCTACTGTGACAGAGTTGAATATTTGTGATAGAGACCATATGGCTCAGAAAACCAAAAATGTTTATGATTTGCACCTTTGCAGGGAAGTTCTGCTGACCTCTGCTCTCACCAATTGAGGCAGAGCAAGAAAACTCTCCACTCCAGCCAAGGAGATGGGGTTGGGGTGAGTGGTGATGGGTGTGCAGATCTGTAGACACATAACGTAGGTAGAGATGTTTGAAGATAGCTGCACTGTCAGCGAAGACTCAGAACCTGCAAGTAGGGGAGCATGTGTACAGGAAGTGGTTTTACTTGGCTAATGTTTAGGTCTTACAAGAAAAGGGAAAAGCAGTTCTCAAATACCCAAAAAATACATATCATCCCAGATTGATGAGCAGTAGGAATATTTCAGTCACTTTTGAGGGAAGGAGTATGGTATGATAAACCCCTAATTTTTAGTTAGTTAATCTGGTGAAAAAGGTAGCATGGAGTAGACGATAGACCAAATAAGAAAGCTTTATCAGTTAAATGTGGAAAGTTACTTTGCTGTGTCAGTTAGATCTTAAGAATGGGAATAATGTTCCAAGATAGAATTTTACGTGGTAAAAGAATTCTTGTCTAGCTCCTCCCTGCACTTCTGGTTCACTGTTTCCATGAGCCCCTTCACTATTTCTTGGGTTCCCCACTTTATTTAAATCTTCTTTTGTATATTTCTAAGTACATCAGTATGATGGCACAGTCAGAACGCTGTCCCAGTTATCAACGGTGGCAGAAACATCAGGCAGCTTTGGTTTCCTCAACTTACTGGGTTGTGATATGACTTAGAATTTTGAGTTTGGTTTGGAGACAAGTGAGAGGATTATTCTAACTAGGAGCTACCTATTATGTTACCTTAATTACAGGGAAAGGTGGCTGTTGGAGACCCTGAGAATCTTTCACTATTGTTTTTAGTCCTGAGTTGACCCACACATTTGAGAAATTGCTAGGTTTTGATGAGTAATTAAAATTTTAGGAAGATTGGTGGTGTTAGACTACCTTCTTGGACCTCTGGAGCTCAGGAGACTCTCCAGATTTTCCATGTATGACATACTTGTAAAGCTACTCATTTTCTGGCATTCCATTGTGCCAGGCCGAGACACGATTCCTTGTGCGTTTCTTTGGGCCATTCAGCAACATCACTTAGGAGGTTATGATTCATCTCACAGCTTCCTGTGTATCAACTAGAAAAGAAAATAACTCCCCAGACCCCAGAGTAAGACACTGTCTTGCTAAATTACACTATTTTATTAAATTAGCCTAATTGTTCTGATCAAAGACCAAGTTATTATAAGCCATGGAAGACAGGTTCTTATGAAGTAATTCCGAATTTGTAAATTAAGCTTAAATAGTTTCAAAAACAGGTTAAAAGAACCTTTTTATTGGTAAAATCAAAAGATGCATTCCTCCATGAGCCACGTGGCATAACTGATCTGATACCATTTGGGAAGGCGATTAGAGCTAGCATGGCGTCCATGAAATAGTTACAGATGGGTTTCCCTATCTGCCTCATTACAGTTGTGAGAAAAACAGATAAAATTGATTCCAGGAAAAGGCAATGTTTAATTCAGGAACCCAAGCTAGGTTTAAATCCTCTGATGTGGGAATAAATCACAGAACTTGCTCTTAACCACCTGCTCAATACTTGTCTTCTGATAACTGTGCATATGGGTGACTTTAGTTCATCTATTTGTTTTCCTCGTTTAATTAAGTAGCCTTAATTCCTGACCTGAGGCCCCCTCCTTCTTTTCCCAGGATTTCTTTCTCTGCTGTCTGGAGATTTCTCTCTCTATTAACTCTTTCAGAGTTAATAGAAAAGCTTGTCTCTGTGTTTTTGACATCTTAAGTGTGAATCTTCTCCATCAACATTTTCACAAGAAAAATGAGTCACAATATTGCCTTGATAATGAGGTCATGATGCTACAGCCCGTGCCTTGAAAATTTATTTCCCTCTTTCTATTGTAAGAAGATTTTGAAACAGGCAGGTAGAATTAGAGTGACAGATCAAATGCCTGTTCCGTTAGGTACCCTGAACTTACCCAGCATTTACAGTCCTTGGCAGTGACAATATCCTGCTCCTAATTTTCCCAGCCTCTACTCTGCTTTGCGCTTTCTCTTGGGAAACCTGCAGAGATGTGATCTGTTTGTCCTACTGACCTGTTTGACTTTCTTACTTTCTTGCTTGTTTGTCATTGTACCTCACAGGTAACCTATGTAGGCATTGTGGGTTCAATTCCTGATGCCACCTTTTGGCTGTATGATTTTGAGCAAGGTGCTTCCTATCCCTGGGCCCTAATTTCTTCCTCCATAAAATAATAACATCCAATACATAGCATTGATGTTAGAATTAAATTAGTTCCATTATAAAGTATATTTAATAAATATGCCTCGGGGCATATTTATCAATAATTGGGTACTTAGAAGAGTGATTGACATATAGTGCTATAAATGTTTTCCATGTATTATCAATAATACTTCCTACAAAGATATTATACAATCCTTCTCCAGAGGACGAAATATTTTTTAAGTGCATATAGGCTTCTTGGAGCTATCATGGAGAGAAAACCAGAAAATATTTATCAAATTATTCATTACTCCCTAATCTTCAGAAAGTAGCAATTTTCACTTCGTACATTTCTTATTTTAGCCATTTTACAAACACTATTTTCTCTCGTCCTCCTGAAAAACTTTATTTAAGTATGTGTTAATATCCAAGTAAGAGGTATGAAGAGAACGAATTACAAATAAATTATTTTTACCCAGGACCATGTAGTCAAGCAAGGATTGAACCATGATTCAAACTCAAATGGTTTGATTCCAAATTTGTACCAAGGACCATCAATGGCTACTGACCACTCGAGAAGGAGGTTCCAGTAACAAAAGGAGTGACAAAAGAGGACCAGTAAGCGTAACAGCAACATCAGTAATTATAAGAAACTTAGGTCCAAAGTTATGATTCACAGACTTGTCTAGGGTCTCTGTGTTCACCTTTATGCAGTCCAACTATTTGGGATGAAAATCCAGTTAAAATAGAAGTCTGTTTGTGTTGGGGTCTTCAGGGCCCGAGAGCCTCAGCATCGCTGACTTTGGCCGAGTTCCTTCCTTCCCTTAAACAAATATTACTGCTTGTAAATTAAGCCAGGTGTTGTTTTGCTTAAACCCCTGGAATTGCTCCTTATCTCATCCTCCTTCCCCGACTCTTTCCCTCCCCCTGGGCGATCCCAGGGCGGGTTGAGGCCTTGCAGATTGGCCCAAGGTAACTACCTCAGTCTATTTAAACCCCTGTAATCTCTATATAAACTTGAGACAACGATCACTGAATCAAATCCCAGATTAGACAGAGTGTTACTCTGTCGTCAGATCCCTCCTTGGCTGTTCCAGGGGTCCCCGTGGGACGGAGACCCCTACATGCTTGTACTTAGAACAATTATTATATGCACCTGACACTCTCCCTCAACTTGCCTTCTTTCTCCCAGAATCACAATGAAACATCTTCAGTTGCTTCATCCACACATGAAACAATACAACCTACCACCTGACTTGCTGGGGTTTTTTGTTTGTTTGTTTGTTTGAAATTTCTTAAGTACTGTTCTAAGGACAATAGTTTGGTGATTGGTGTAGAGCATAAGGATGTCTAAAACTACTGCTGAGAGATAGAAATGCCCCTCTAAATTTGTTGGACCAGCCACCTAAATTACAGAGGCAGGCACATTTTTAAAGCCCATGGATTTTCAAAGAACATCATCCATCTCCTTCTAACTAGGTTCTTGCTCTAATCCTTGCTACAGAGATTCTGAAGCCATCCTTCCCATAAGATCTGAAATACAAGCCAGTACTATTCATAAAAAAAATACTTCCAATAGTCTTAGAGCTGATGTTAGAATTACTACTTCTTGAATGATACTTTCTACATTACTCAGCTTTCTTCCACTAAACACAGCATCTAATACCCACAATTTAAAGGAGAAGAGATTTAGCTTGACTCAGAGTCTTTAGCACATCACAGCCTGGCTCCAAAACAGAAGCATCCTGCTGGAAGTGCACTGCAGACAAAGATGCTTAATTCATGTCAGCTAGGAAGGAGACAGCAGAAGGGTGCCAGCTATATAGTGCCCAAAGAATCACCTCTGTGACCTCCTAAAAACACCCAGAAGTGTATTCCCCCATTTCCCTTCATGGATCCTAAACCAATCAGTTGGCCTTCTACCCCAACTACCACACTTTTTGAATTTTACTGTTAGATTCTTAAGTTGATTCACGGTTAGTTCCTTTAAAAAGTAAGAAATAAGAAGCATCATTGTAACACCCATCCTACTAGTTAAGGGTCTTTCCTCCAACTAATTTACTCATTTTGTAAAGTAGAGAGCACATTTTCTCTGTCTATTCCATTGTAATTCCTTGAAAAATACTTATAATTTGAAGGTACTCCATGATGTGTAACACCCAAACTCAAACCACTGTATTTTTAACTTGAATGGTTAATTTTGCAACTGAAATCTGAAGATTTTTTCCCCATCTCCCACCAACTAGTCTTTATAACAACATGCATTCTGATATCAGATGATATCTCTCCTTACTAGGTATTAGGTCATGACATTTTGGTATTCTCTATTTCATGAGCTGGCATTGAACTGAAAGTATAATGATCCTTTCTCCTTAGGAATAGATGCTACTGAGCTAGTAGTCTACTACAAAATGTCAGAGATCCTCTTTCATACTTTCTTCAGGTATGTATGATGCCGGATGTAAATACAGGGAAGAGAATAACTCTCAGAACCTACATAGGCAATTGCTTTCCAAGATGTGTGAGGGATATTGTTCAATCAGTAAGGTAGAGAAAGAAAATAGTGCACCTGCAGAAAGACAGACAAACATCCTGTCAACAGGCAAACCCCCTGTACCACTACCAGAGATAAATCCTTTCCAGGAGAGAGGCCCTTAGAATAAACGTCATCCCAAGATCAAGAACTGGTAAATGGCAGAGAAGGGCTTTAAGCCTTCATGTGTCTAACTCCACAGCCTGTGCTCGAACATACGGACCAATATTGGTTGTGTACTTTCTATTTTAAACAGCATTAGGGAAGAATGAGGACCAGCAATGAGCTCTGTCATTTAGAAGCTGGATAATAGTTGCTCTTGTAATGCTTCCTTAGCCATGTTGATTATAAAACAGGAACAGTGACATGTTCCTCACATGTCTATGATGAGGATTGAATTGTGACATTGGAGAGTGGCTTCTGAAGGTCCCCGCCATTCATGATCAAGAGCTTCCCACATCACAGTAGGACTCCCAGCCAGTGGGTTGAATGCCATCCTTTTAATACTCTGTGATCACTACCCTAGTGCGCCGTGCCATTATTATCAACTATCTACAAATATTTTTCAAAGACCAACTGTGTATTGCATATCTTCTAGTCATTGAGGCTCTGGTGATTGTACAAAATGGACAAGGTTATACTTTCAAAGAGTTTGTAGTGTAAAGGAAAATTTAATAATGGAAGGAAAGTACATAAGTACTGGAACGAAAGGCAAAGCAATTGGACCAAAAATGGTAGTATTTGGGGAAGGGTACCTTTTAGAGTGGGTGAGGAAAGTCTCTGTCACTCATTTATTTATTGATAGAATGCATCAACTCAGAATGTAATTTATGAAAAAGGCTTAATTGACAAACAATCCATAGTCACTATTTGGTAAAGTAGGAAGAGTACAGTAACTTAAATAAACATTTACCTCCTGTGTACTGCAATCTTGAGTGTTCAAGAAGAGACATTCCTTACTTGGAAAGACGTTTGTTTTCTGCCAACTTCCATGGGCTCTGGGCTTCCCTTCTTGCTGATCAACTTCCACCTTCTCTAGCAGCATGCGATGATCTTTGCTCTTGGGTCCTTTCGTGTGGAAAGGATTCCCCTGGTGGTGTTACAGGAGGCCTGTCTGATGATAGGATTCCTGGTTATCCTTCCCCAGATGCACTGGTTGCCTGGTGTTTCCCCTTTTCAGTTAGCAGAAGAAACCTCATAGTGCCTCTCATGGTCTGGATTACCATGTCAGCATTTTTATCACCTTGATGGGGCGCCTCTCACTTTTGTTTCCAGCTCAGTGGCCTTCACAGGTACAGTGACCTCTCGGAGAGCAGATTTTGGCACCCATCACCTTCCCTGCTCTTCTCTCCTTTGGGATACCATTTCCAGAGATCATCAACATGTGTACTGCGGCAGCCACATTCATCAGAGAGGCCACTTCCACCACTCCTGTGGTCCCCCCTTCTCCAGCATTGATCCTCATTGGGCATTCACCTTAATGTCCGTTCCTTTGGTTCTTGATTCACTTACAAAACTTAGACCCATGTCTTCTATACCCCAAATTTTTCCACAAGAATTTAATCAACTCTGTCTATAATAAGCCCTGGTGAATAAACAGCCCATACACATACCTTGTCTCAATCTTAAAATTTTCCCAATCCTAGTTGGGAGAAGGAAGTCTTCCTTCCTTAATTAGTAAGAAATCAAATCTCCCCAGTCTACTGAGATTTCTTTTAAAAAGCACCCATAAATATTTTCATTCCTTTCACTAGTGAAATTTGGCTAGATACTGGAAAAATATTTTTATTGACTTTTAACTCCAGCCAATTCATAGATGAAATAAATATAAGTCAAAATGAAATGTCACCTTCCTTGCCATCATTTTTCTGAGGTAGTTCTAATTGAGATCTTCAAATTTGCCTATAATGATATATTAATCAAGCACTGGCCAATGTACCAGGTCCCATTATGGCAACATGGATTTCAGCAACAAGGTAGATTAGATCTTTCCCGTAGGCTGTCTTTTTAATTTTTGGGAGAAGTGGCCCACTGTAATGTGATCTTTGCCATTTCTCTGTCTTTGTAGGAAGTGTTATGAAAAAAGGTAGCTTTTTTGAATGGAAACTGAGTTGGCCTTCTACAGTGTTTTATACTATGTTAATTATAACATCTCATATTATTTTGGAAGTAGGTGACCTGTAGATGTTAAAAAATCATAAATAAAAATAGATCACAGAATCACCTTTGATCACCAGCTATTATCTAAAAAGCTAACATTGCTCTTAACATTTTTAATGCAGTATGTTTAGTTTTGTTAGGTAATCCATGAACACTTCTTGCACTTTATTTATCATTGTGGAACCACAGTTACATGCTACATGTTCAGTTGAAGGGGGAAAACAGTTCCCTCACTGCTCCTCTGCCAGGTTCCCAAGACTCCTCTTTGGGTCTCATATCCTTTTGAAGAAATCCTTGGTTATTACAGTATCTGTGCTCTCAGTTGCCTGGTAACTTTTTAGACAAGAAAGAACTTTTTGCTGGACCAAAACCAACACTTGAACAAGTTATGACTGTTGTTAACGAAGGCCTAATCATGTTTCCCCAATTCCTTCATTATCTTTGACTTCAAATCAGACTTAGCGTTGATGGAACCCTGGACAACCCAGCTGTGACCATTCATCTTTTCCTCTTAGTGATTTTTTTTTTTTGAGGCAAGTTCTTGGTCTGTAGTCCAGGCTGATCCTGAACTCACTCTTTCATTCATCTTTTAAAAAACAAAGTCTTCTCTACATCATCCCCAAAACATGCAAAGACATTTCATCTACAGAACTGGGGGAGTCTAGTCCACTCCCTTTTCTTATTTATTAGAGTCATTTCACTATATTCCTGATCTTTGACTTGGTTCAAAAGAAATATGAGGGTGCTGGAGGAACTACTCAGTGGAAGGTCAGGAGCTAAGTACCTGAGTTTGATTCCCCAGAACCACATAAGCCGGGTGTGGTGGTGCATACCTGTAATTCTAGCACCCAGGAGGCTGAGACAGAAGGATTGCAGCGAGTCCATGGTCAGCGTGGGCTTCATAGTAAGTTCAGGACCAGCTGCAGCATGAGACCCCATCTCAAAAAAATAAAAAAAGAAATATGGGAGTTCCACTTAAGCCATTTTAATGCATATTTTTCTAAAGTATCTTAACAAATTATTAGCAATGCTTAAAATAGAGGATAAATTTATTACATGATTTTAAATTGTTACTAAAAACAGAATGATATATATATATATATATATATATATATATATATATATATATATATATAGAATATGTATATCCAATATACATCAATACTTTATTCTGGTTGTCTTATATGCTGCACAAAATTTTGGTAACCATGAAAATGAAAATGCATTACAGAAAATATATCTCCAGCCTTTAAACTTTGAGTCTTAAATATATCTTTTGATTAATCAGATAGCAATATTTCAGTTTAATAAAGATACTCTTAGAATAAATAACCAGTACATGTCAATGATTTTTAAAGCATTGAGAAATCAATTCTGTTTCACTGGAAGTTAGATTATTATAGCACTGTTTGCAATAGCTAGTAGAGGTAGATATCAAACCACATTTTTCTATTCTTGGAAGATTCAGATATTCTTATAATAACTGAATAAGCTAAAAGCATTGAGGTATCTCATAAGAATGGATTATGTTACTTTTAGTTCTGAGAGCTAAGCACCCATAGAACATACTGTACCCATCCCCTTACCAGTGCCTGTGTGTGGAGGAAGTTGCACAGATAATCAATATTGTTAGGTGAAGAAGTGAATCATAACATTGATATGAAGCTTTATGGATTGTCCACTAAAAGAAGCTCCAAAGCTGTTTTAGATCAATGATGCAATAGGGTTGCACTTGGGGAATGGATGGACTTGAAGAAGGGTACCTGAGTTCAAGTGCAAGCTCACCCCTGTCTATGAATTTATGGAGATCACTTAACATTTCAGAGCCTGACTTTTCCCTTTAGAAACAGAAAGCATTCACTCGATGTACTAAGTGATCATTTGTTTCTCTGAGTCAGGTGTGCTTTGTCTTAAGTAAGTTAGTCTATTTTTAACTGGAAAATGTTCTAAGTGGCTTGACCTCTTGGAGCTACTCCAGCAGCCTGTTTTGGGAAATATTTTTGATTCTTGATTGAATATCTTCAGTCCATTTACTTCAAGCAATGCAAAAGGATGTTTACTGGAAAATAACCTGAATTTAAACCAAATTAATAGAATCAATTACAAATACAAAAGTGAAACGCGTACATCCAACTTAGCATTCTCTGGCTTCTAGCTTCTAGCTCTCTTCCCTTTCTTTCTTCCTTTTACTTTTTCCTCATTTTTATTTTTATCTCAAAAATCTTTACAGCACTACTTTTCTTTTTTCAGTCAACCCTGATACCCAATCTCCCTAAATCTCTAATAAAGTTAAAAGGTGGTTCAGTTCCTCCAGAACAAGCTGCAAGTCTGTAGACGACCTTGTGCGTCTCTTAGAGTGCCGCCACGTACCTGTTTGGAGCCTGGCTTTCATTCCACTGGCTTTACTTCTGCTTCCTGGCTGGATTCGGGGTTCTCTCCCCTTTGTCCATCTCTTCCTCTCTTGTATTGTTTCCACCCCTGAATTGTTCAGGTGAGGCTGGTCCCACTATCAGATCACTCAAGTTTGATCTGAATCTTCCTAGAAAATCATTTTAACATAGATGTTGTGTATTGAATCTTAAATACTTATTATTTGAAAAGTCAAAGTAGCAGGTGAAATGAGAGAATGAGGGTGGGGGAGGAGAGAGATTCCTTTATCTACGCAGCCTTTATAGCCTCCAGAGCCCAGAGCCTCTGTTTTCTTATTTTTATTTTCCAGTTTTGCAAGCATTATGTCCCCTGTACTTAGTGTTCTTAAAGGGAAAGTAGGACTAACACGGCGGCTTTCTTGAGTCACCAGTCTGTTTTTGCCTATCTGTCCACCCTCTTATAATTAATATACTTTCATAAGGAGCATTTAGATGAAAGAATCATTTGGTTTCAGTGCCCATGTGCAGGTGTCCTATCATGTAAGGATGCACCTCATTCAGAAAATCAAGACCGAGTAAAATGAACACAGTATCTTGGCTCTATGAGCCATTCACAACTGCTAATTTTCCAGGGTTATGATTCCCTCTCTGAGTGGGAGCTCCTGGCAGGGACAGCTGCTCCCCTGCTCTAGACTGTGCTGTGTGCATCCCAGCAGAAGTCATCAAGAGCAGCAGGATGGCGGGAAGGTGGTGGGACATCAGGAAGAGGAGCAGTCACAGCTTGGCTTTGGGAGGCAGGAAGGGGTTCAGTCTCTCCAATGTGCTCTTCAGTCCCTTTCTCCTTTTGCAAATGGATACGTGCATAGTTAGCTGAAGAAGGTGGGGGGGAGGGGGAATGTGTCTTAAATTTTGCTGAGAAAATTGTTAATTCTGCTTTTGCTCCCACATGTATCTTTTTTAAAAAAAAATTCTTTTATATATGTGCTTGTGTGTTGGTGGGCCTGAGCAACGAAAGGCCTGTGTGCTTGTCTGCAGAATGTCACATAGTACTACATCGTGGTTGGAGAAATCTGGGTCACTGGGCCACAGATGGGAAGGCGGATGGAAAACACACTGTGGGGTGGCTGCTGTGGCTGACGTCCTAAACTGGAACAAGGCCAAAGTCAAGGACAAGGCCAGAGTGGGAACAAGCAAAAGACATGTTGCATGACAAATATTATGTAGTAATATTCTTTTGTGGGAAGTTGCTGCACTGCTCACTGGTCTATTCTCCAGCTTCTGGAATGGTGTTCAGAAAAGCAAGGTAATCACTAAAAAGTTAAAAGAAGGAAGGTATGGAAACCCTCAGTAGCCAGTCAAGACACTACGACGAACAACAGAGCCACATAGAATACTGATGGTTGCCTGCACATTTCTGCCCACAACTATCTCTGATTTGCTTGTAATCTAATTTGCAAGTGGAAAAAAGTCATTTGTAGCATATATATGACATAATATTGCCATAAAAGGTAAATAATTTATATTATAATCTGTTGTCTATAATACAGTATTCTAGAATGGATTTTTTTTTTGTCCTAAGAACTGAACCCAGGGCTTCTGCATCAAGCTACATCCTCAGCTCTTCACTATTTTTGATACAAAGTGTCATTAAGCCTTTAAGTTACAGTCCTCCTGCTCAGCCGTCAAGAGTGTAGGGATTATGGGTATGAACTACCATACCCACTTTAGGATGGATTTTTTAGTAATAATAAAAAATTAGTGTTATGTTGAAATTGTTCTAGGAACAACAAATGACAATTTAGTGAGGTGGTGCCACTTGTTGAAAGAATAGAAGTAGTATTTTTTACATTTTGTAATGCAAGAATAATAATTCTTTTCTGTATTCAAAATTTGAGGGTCTTGTATGCTAATTACTGATGCTGAACCACACATAGAAGAAAGTTAGACATTTTGTGACCAATGTTCTGAGCTGTCAAATTCTATACAAGTCTCTCAAAGTCCTGGGACTCATTTTCATAAAATAGTAATAAGGTTAATTGTCTAACTTTTTGCATACTCTTTCTCTTAACTATATTAATTTCCTGTTAAGCTTAAAATCCAAGGAAAGAATATAGGCTGGGTGGGTACCTACATGATTAGAGTTCTTGCCTAGCGTTTGCAAGGCCCTGGGTCTAATACCTGAGCATTGCACAAAAACCAGCCTGGCATGGTGATGCACACCTGTGGTCTCATCCCTCAGAAGGCTGAGACAGGAGGATTGTTGAGTTTGAAACCAGAATGGGCTATGTAGTTGAGTTCAGGACCAGCCTGGAATACAGAGAGAAACCCTGTCTCCAGAGAGAGAGAGAGAGAGAGAGAGAGAGAGAGAGAGAGAGAGAGAGACCCTTTCACAAATCCTGAAAACTTAAATCTCTTTGAGCTCCTTGATTAAAACCAAAGACAAATGATTTGAACGGTCAAGGTACATCTGAAAAAAAAAGTTGGGTAGCAGCAACCATGAGTTGAGGAAAGGAAATACATGGGTCTAGGGACATTCGTGTTCCCGCAAAAGACTGTGGGAGGGAGGAGAGGCTGAGTTTGAACTTCCAGGATAGTACTTCTTACCTCCAAGCACAGCGCCTTGAACAGAATAAGTCGCTTAATATGTGTCTGTGGAATGCTGTGGCTTGCAGGAAAAGAATATCACCAGATCATTTCTTTTTGTCTCTCCTTCCTCCACAAAGGTTGAAAAAAATGATGAGGACCAAAAGATTGAACAAGATGGCGTCAAACCAGAAGATAAAGCGCACAAGGCTGCAACCAAAATTCAGGCTAGCTTCCGCGGACACATAACGAGGAAAAAGCTCAAAGGCGAGAAGAAAGGCGATGCCCAAGCCGCTGAGGCCGAAGCCAACGAGAAGGGCGACACCCCTGCCGCGGACGGGGCTGTGAAGGAGGGCGAAGGTCCCACTGCTACTGAAGGGGCCCCTGCCTCCAAGCCCGATGACACCGGAAAGGCAGGAGATGCTCCCTCCGAAGAGAAGAAGGGCGAGGGCGCCGCAGATGCTGCCCCAGAGCAGGCGGCCCCCCAGGCTGCCGCCCCCTCGGAGGAGAAGGCTGGCTCTGCGGAGACAGAAAGTGCCACTAAAGCTTCCACTGATAACTCGCCGTCCTCCAAGGCTGACGATGGCCCAGCTAAGGAGGAGCCCAAACAAGCCGACGTGCCTGCTGCTGTCACTGCTGCTGCCACCACCCCTGCTGCCGAGGACGCCGCCAAGGCGACAGCCCAGCCTCCCACGGAGACTGCGGAGAGCAGCCAAGCCGAGGAGAAGATAGGTGAGACTCACAATGAGGGGAGACCCGGTGGGCGCAGGGGTCAGGGAGTGATGCAGAGGAGAGGGCCACCGGGGCCCCCCACAGCGAGGGAGCAAGTCTAGATGAGGTTTTCTGGACATTGAGGGGAGTTAGTATCTCCAAGTCTAGGAACGGTGTGTGTGTAAGACACGCAGTACTACACAGATCTGGCAATTACCTTAATTGGGTTGGTACAGTTAAGCCAGATAATCCTAGGTAAAAGAAAATATTCTGTGTGCAGATAGACTTAGTTTAATAAGAAATTACTGGGGTTACGTATATTTTATGGATTGGAATTAGCTAATGCGATTATTTTGCTCTACAAAAACCCTGTTATAAATACAGCCAACTTTTTATTGATCCCGATTAGCTAGTGTGTGAATTGCTAACAGCCAAAAACCCCATAATCTCAGACCACCTTTTCCTATTCCACAATATTTCTGGGCATTCTATCCACCATCGTTGATGAACAGTGTGCGTTTGTGTGTGTACGCTCAGAGAATGTTAATTGTGACATTAATTAGGGTCAAACATAATTAGGAAAACAGCTCTGTTGGTGTTGCCAAAAACAAAACAAAAACTCCAAATACATGTTGTGAAGTCAAACATGAATTACCATTTTATTATCGAAGACACTACACTACTGTCTTCCATATGCATAAACAATTGAAAGCAGCTATAATGACAAAAAGGTACTGAGTTCTCTTCTAGTGGGGATGTAATTCAAGTTGGCACGCTTTCACTATTACTGCCCAAGAGGCTGCACAGAATTACATTAGCACATCTCAAGAGAAAGTCGAATTCAAACAGACCTTCACCTTTGAAGACTAGACTCATCCCTTACCCCAAAGCATCCAGCATGGTAAAGCAGGTCTTTTGGTAGACCAGTATGACTCACCAATACCATCCCAGGTCAAAAGTTCTTAAAGTGTCTTTTGTGCCAACTTAAACACTTGGGTTTGTTTATACCTGTAGAATCCTTATATTCAACCACCAAGGGTACTCAAGGGTCCAGATACAGATCGGACTGCAGCAAGTCCTTGGGAAGGAACCTACCTTATGGCAATGTTGGGGGATATGTCTTGACATCTCACCCTTAGGTGGAGAAAATATTCATTTTACATTTGCTTTGATATCCATTTCTCCAAATTAGAGACTTCAGGACAGCAGGTAATTATTCTTTTCAGAAGTAATTCTGTCATTTTATCCTTAAAATTTTGAATAAGAATCTAGATTATATTACCATGTCATTAGCCTGCTCTCATACTCTAGTGCCAGATAGTTTGCTTCTTTACATCAGTGACTTGTTTAAAATATTAGCTTTAAGGACAAGTCTGTCCCAGGGCCTCACCTTGAAGTTAAGAAGATAGGAATTTTTTCCCAGGAAAAGTAAGGTATATATTAAAGACAGAGATGTTGGTTTCAATGTAGTCAGCAAAACAAAGAATGAAAACTCCTTTTCTTCAGGTTTAAGGTTCAAGCCTCAGGCAAGGTATCTGGAAATAACTTTGTATGGGCATTAAACTGCAATGTTATTCTAAATCTTGGAAATCAATTGTGCTTTCAACTACAGAATGCAATTGATATTGCCCAGGCCATAATTTTCTTTAAATTGGTGTTTCCAAAACTTTATATATAGATATAAATATATAATATAATTTTAGATATATCCTCCTTATTAGAATTAATAGAAAGAAGGACTTCATGAGTCAACAAAAGATGTGAGGCAGGAAGATCATAGGTTAAAACCCCATTGGGCAATTTAACAAGGGAGAAATACCCTCTCTCAATATAATATAAAGGTTAAGGATGCAGCTCAGTGTGAAAGCCCTGTGCTCAATCACAACAAAAAAGAAAAGGAAAGATTTTATGTTTTTATTTTTTCAAGTTATTAATATTGTAAATAAATGATTTAACTAGCTTATGTAGTTAATGCTCAATGAGTAAAAATTAATGAGAGTTAATTTATAAATAATAAATTATTCACCCATTTGTAAATCCTCCTACAACTCTTCTAACTCCCTTGACTTGATTAAAGAAAGATGTGCCAGTCACTGGAAGCAGGTAGAGATTATAGTCTGTCCTAGATTTTACAAATACCAACTGAAAAAAAATGTCTCAACTAATGAAATTGTAGAATGCGCCCTGAAAGGTGACTGGAAGTAGAGGGGAAGTTCAACTCGAAGGCAATCCACAAGGGTAATTTATTTTACACTCTTTCTCAGCTCTGGGTGGGTATTGTCCCCTTGATTAGATTTTGACACGCTGCCTATAGTTTCTTTCTGGACCGAGTTATTTATTAGCCTCACCTGCGGTATGTGACAGGCACAAATGACTCAGTTGTGGTAAATCTCATGTAATCACAGAAACCAAAGATGACAAGAAAATTTATCATCTCATATCTGTCCCAAATTCCCAGAGAGACTACATGGCGTTTCCTCCGACTCCCACTGGGTTTCATTCTATACGAGGTTAAATTGGCAGTATTTTCAATTGTGTTGTACTCTGTGTAAATGGCAGGCTACTGCAGGCTTTGTGCATGATTCCAAGAATGGCTAGAAGGAAGAAAAACAGCTATGAGACTAGGGATCAGTTGGGCACAGGCAAAATAAGTAAAGAAAGAAAAGAATTTTTGTTAGTAGATAGGGCCAGGAAACTTCAGACCTAATAAAATCCTTGATTTCATACCTATGGGTATGATTCGTAAATGTACAATGTCTTATTTTCCTTTTTGTTATTTATTATTATTTTATTTGCTATTTATTATTATTCTTATTTATATATGGATTTATCGCAGGCACCTGTCACCTGCAGTGGGATCTTTGAAGTTGCTTCATCTTCTCTCTTTTCTTTTTACCTGCTCAGCTCCGCATGAGCTTGTGGCATAAAGCTACCGTGTGTTTTGGCTGGAAACCTATTAACAGGAAGAGGAGTGTACTTAGGAGCACCCACGGCCACTGCCCCCTCTATCCACAAAGAGAGTTTTTTAAAAAATCATTCTTAGCAATTATGTCCCTGTGGTCTCCTGCTAAGCAGTGTGCCTTTTGCCTCTCCTAAAAGTTCTTCGCTGTGGCTCCTCCTCTGCAGGTAGCCCGCTCAGTTTTCCCAACACAGAACCTCAAAACCCTGCTGTAGCCGAGTTCGGTGATGTAGTATTTTGACAATAACCCATTCAGGTGGATGTCAAGCAGGGATGTTGGCTGGGTGGCTGCCATGGGGTGCTTGAGAGGTGCTAATAAGAAGCATAATTCTGAGTCACTCTAAATTTTCTATGTATTGGCTGTGGCTACATTTTATTTCCATGGTCTCATTGTGTCTTTCAAGTAGTGATCTGGGAAACACAGAAGTTTCTATTCTCTGTCTTAATAGAAACATTCACTGCATTTTTCAGCCTCCTCTTTTCTTCCCTGGTCTCTTCTTTCTCTGTCAGTTTCTTCCTCCATTATTCTTCCTTCCCCCATTATTTACAGTTATTCTGAAACGTGTTAGGTATTGGGGTCACAAAGCCAACTAAAATATGACTGTTCAATCTCAGGGGGTTCTCATTTAGTATTGGAAGTATGATGAAATTCAAGAAGTGCTATTCAAAACTATTCCATTAATGGTATCAATTAAAGTCTACAAATGGATACAGCATACTTCTATAGGCAAATACACTTTGGGACAAAGTATGAATGAGATGGTCCTTAGTGTCCAAGATGTAGTTTGGTCCAAGCTACAAAATAAATTTTATGTCACATATCTCTCAAAAGGCAATTCTGAAACAATAGATACAAATTTTATTTTTTACAAATGGTAATAATGTTTAAGAAAATGACATAACACAGTCCATGTTCTGGGATTTAGGGAAATTCTTTATGCTTCTCAAAACAATGTGTTTCTAAGTCTCAAAGGAACCATATTCTTTTTAGCTCTCCAAATAAACTGACCCACCTCCACTGAGCTGCGTTTTGGCTGTGAGATTTTCTGAGAGCATTCACATTGATTTGGCATGGCGCCTCATAAGTGGTTTTGATTTGAGATGTGGTTTCAACCACTTCCCAAATTCATATGCAACTCATAAAGACTGTAAATTTGAGTTGTTAAAGTCCACAAATGTTGTTTATCAAACATGGGTACCCCGTTAGATACATACCCCGTTAGAAACAGTGGTATGCTGCTTGAATACCACTGATTATTAAGTTACTATGGAACTCTTACATTGCTAAAGTAATCATTTTTATTGGCTTTTCCTAACAAAAATCCAGTGGTATTTGTTAATATTTCCCTTTCTACGTTTTTTACATTTCTGAGGATGAAGCTTACAGGAATTCTTGCCCATGGCACTAAATAAACACTGGAAGAATCAAACTGACACATTTCTGAGTCCCTGCCTTATCTTTAGCTCTACAGTTTTGTTGCTCTCTTTTAACTTGTTATTTGTTTTGATTATTGCATTTCCTCCTTCTTTTTCTTAGCAGCTACAACAATTTCTAATAAGAAGTATGAACAAGAATATTTTTATTTTAAGGGTTAGCATATAAAGTTCCACAACAGGTATCACTTATTGAGCATTTTTTATATGCCTGGCTCTTGGCCAACGGGTAAGTAGGAATTATCCTATCTGATCCTTGTAAACTTTCTGTAGAGTAATTTCTCCTTATCCCTCAGTAAATGAGCAATCTGAGGTTTAGAAATCACAGCACTTAATCATTGTTAAAAGCTGGCTCGTGTGGAAGCAGAAGCTGAACTCTGACAGTCTAATTGCAGAGGTCACTTGCTGAGTCCTGACTGTCGTACAAGGAATCATCTGGAGGAAACAAAGAAGACAGATCTCTAAGAATCCTAACATCATGCTTCCATCTAAGAACTCTCCTTATTGGAGTAATTGCATACCCAGGGAATACCCTGGGAATCATTTGTGACAGCATTTGATGGATCCAGTAGACACTGTCACCCCTGACCACAACTCCCTTGCAGTTTCACCACCCTAGGTTTAAAAGGGAGTGGAAACCAGTTTGAATTTTGAGATTCTCATTCAAAAGATGCTTTAAAGGCTGCTTTACTGGACGTAAGAGGATTTAAAAAGATCATTTGAAATTGATTTTTTTTACCAGAGTACCAGAGTAAGTGCTAATAAACTCATCCACTATCCAAGGAGCAACTGAAAATAAGAAATTGAAATCTTCAGATGTCAACCAGAAGAAAGTTATTTTATTTATTGTGAACAATTCCTACACTAACCTTGGCTTATCAGAGTTAGAACCTTTTTGCGCTAACATTTAAACCCCTTTACCCTTTTGTCAAGTGAACTTTTAAAGGAACTGATAACTAGTAGTATCTATAACTGATATTCTAAAGAACATACTAGGAAAGATAAATTGCAGAGCAATGGCTATTTCTTCATTTTAAGAGGAAGCAAGCAAAGCAAAATGAAGAGAACAGGCTTTAGTACTTATTCTTCAGGACTTATTCATTCATTACTCAAAGCATGACTGACATCTCATAAAAGAATTGAGTAAACAGAGCACTTTTCCCTCCTTTAAAGTTGTGAAATTTTATGTGACATTGAATATTAAACAATATTTCTAAAGATGAAGAATATTTTTCAGATATTAATGTTTATTCATAAAGTATTTCTCACTGTACACATATGTGTTCACATACAATCCCACAAGGATTAGAAAGAGGAAGAGAAAGAAACCAACCTCAAGAGCTGCATAGTGAGCGCATTCGGCTAACCATGGACACAACAGACTGCTCTCACAGAAATCTCATTTTGTTCTACAACTATTTCTTAATTAAATAAAGAATAAAAGCTTCCTATACCCAGACATGAGTGAAGGGACAAAGGAAACCAGTGGAGCTGTGTAAACCTAACAAGAGCTGTGCCCTTGAAGGTTGCTCCCAGTTTATGTGCTTGAGAGGAGGAATAAAGAGGTGGGGAAGTTTGGGAATTTGTACAGCTTCTTCCAACCTTTTAATCATGTCTGAATTTTATGGTGAAAGTAAATGTTGAAATGAAGTGCTGAATATTGATACAACCAAAATATATTCAAGACAGCTTGACCCAGTTATTGATGTCATAGCAATACATCTTGCTCTTGAGCAAATATTATTTTCGAGTTTATTTTAAAGAACTGTCATAAATTGCTTTCATGAGAGTGATGAATAATACCGTGGTTTTTACAGATTTAATAACTGATAGGATGTATATGAAATGATAATTCTGTATTTTTTGCTTAGTAGGTTAAACCCAAAGTAATCTGGGTTCCTGACCAGATTCTGCTGATGATCTCGGGCTACCTTCTCTAGACATTGGATCTAATTCATGTGTCTGTAAAGTGTGTTTGAGTAGTTCTTCTCTGCCTTCCAAGTCTAAAAGACATTTCTGTAATGGTAGAGCGGGGAAGCATCTTTAAGGCGTCCTCTTACTCAACCACCTTCACTGTTTTTAAAGTCCCTTATTATCTATTAGATGATGAGTTTGGAAAAAGGCTGAAAACGATAAGGTTTGAGTGGAAGGAAAACATTCTGGGAAAACTCGGCTCTTAGAAAGTCTACAGCTACTCTGGAGGCCCTGATGACTAGGAAATCTCAGCAGTGTTTTCTAATCCCATGAAACACTTTAATTACAAGTGAGTTGAAAATGAGCTTCATTCTGATATGGTTGGACTCTTCCTTCACAGCTCAACAAAACTATCTCTGGGATGGAAAACTACAGGGTTTGGTTTTTTAATCAAAATTTGCTGTCAGTGGCTTCCTTTCCTTCTCATATTTAATTCACTATTAACTTACTTTTATGACCATCTTATTTCCCCGAGTACTTTAAACAAGTAATAAAAACTGATTCCAATTTTGTAAAGACTTGGGTTCTTGTTTAAAGCCAGCAATGCATCTGACAGGCACCTGATAATCTTTTTATAATTTTGTCAGTAGACTTATTAAAATGTAAACAGTAGATGAATAGTTATAATACAGCATTCTTCTTTTTTAACTTAATATAATAAAATCTTCAATTCTTCGTGAAATCGGCTAACAGACCTATAGAATTTGTAATTGTAGTAACAAGCATCTGGATAAACCATGATGATAAGCAAGTTAAATAGAATTACTTAACAATTCTCACACTTATTTTCAATCTTCAAATTACAAATTTGGAGCTTGTGGGAGATAAAATATTCTCACACTGTTGTTAAGAAGAGAAATCCCAGTTCTTAAGATATAGCCAGAGGGGAAAAAACAAACAAAAAAAAAACCAAAACAAAACAAACAAACAAAAAAAAAACACTAGAAAGGCTGTTTACTTTTCTTACAAAACATGTTCAACCTAAAGTTGTTTTTTTTTTTTTTTCTGGTGGCATGTACACAGTGAAGTAATTTCTGAAGACTAGTTTTTCTCTCATCCTAGTACAAATTGGTAGAATTGTTGCAAATTAGGAGTAGACACCAAAAATCATTTATTCACCTGAAATGATCCTTCTTACTGGTGCATAATGTGTGCACCTTTTGAAGAGATTAGGGATAAACATTTTTATAATGCTACAAAAATATTCTTTTACCTTAGAGATACACATTTTTACAGTCCTACTAAAGTGTTTCTTTACCATGGGGTATGAGAAAGTAAAGGATGTAGTTTAAATATTCTTTAACACCATACCCTTCTGCCAACTCAGACACCTACACGGATGTGCACAGACACACACGTCCACATACACATGTGTACACATTTAATATGGAGATAAAGGTCTCTCAAGAAGGCAGACTGTCAGAAAAGACTTGGAAAAACAGTACATGTATTTTCTTCATGAACTAGCTAAAACAAGTGAAAGCGGCCTCTCCAAGGATAATTTTTTGTCTCTTTGAAGAGATGTGTGGATTGTTAACAGTTCCTTCTCTGTTAGGTGAGTTTGGGGAAAAGGCTGAGAACAAGAAAGTTTGGATGAAGGGAAAACATTCTAGGAAAATTCAGCTCTTAGAAAGTTTATAGCTACTCTGGTGTCCCAGCCGACTAGGAAATCTCAGTGGTGTTTTCTAATCCCATCATACACTTGACATAGGTGAATCTACAGTGGGAGGGGGGAACTAAGAGTTGGGATTAAGGCCATCAATGATTAAATTTATAGTGTTTAAAAACTAGTATCTCTTGGCTAATTAGAAGGAGACTTCTCTGCACTTGAGCTTTGAAGGACAAGATGCATCTAATGAAAAGAGATATTATTTATTCAAAAGAACTTGAAAAGCAACCTTTCATTCAAATTAGTACAAAACTACAAATGGTTTAAGTCATAATTGAACAGCAGCTTTTTCAAATTAACCCTCAGAGGAAAAAGTCATTTTGGAATGAGTTGAGAATGTTCCTTGCTATAAGAACAATATTTTGTATTATAGCAGACAAAGTTCTATCACTCCCCAGAAGACCAGATTCTAACCTTAAGACTCTTGGCAGCAGGCAACTTCTTTCAGTTCTTTGAGTATAAATTTTCTCTTTTCATCAAGAAAAAATGTTGACCACAGAATGTTGAAGCCACCACCATAAAACCGACATTGCTAATGTTATGAAACATTTCTACTTTATCTTCAGATTCTTAATAACAAAAGACACTTGCTCAAATGAAAAGCCATGCTGCCTTTAACCTGTTTGCCAATCTGGAAGCTGAGTACAGAAGCTCACTAGAAAGTACTGTTGATACTCATCGCCCTAAGTCTTTCCTGCGGGTGCCAGAATTCAAGCTATTCTGAGCTTCACGGGACCAATGTGAGCATTTTGCCTTATGTTTAGAAACATATTGAGAACTAGAGGAAAGCGAGGCTGTTGTCTTCTGAAAGCAGGTGATTAATTTCATTTGAGCCCCACGAGTGACCTGTGGGTGGCTCTTGCCAGTGCTTGACAGGTGCACCCAGGGAAGAAAAATTCTGCCAGACTTGTTGGCTCTCTTCCCTCACCTGACACATTTAAGTAATCTTTGCAATGGTGTAGGAGTCCACTGAACCTGCTGCTGCCCCACTATAGAATGGACTGTTAGTGTCTTCCCAAGCCAACAGTGTTGGGACAGAGACCAGAACAGAGGCTTTCCCACTCTCGCTTCCAACTGTGTACAGCTTGTGGCCTGTTCAGACTACAGACCATAGGAGAATGGGAGATTGAGCATATCCTTCCCAATACAGTAACTGTGATTTAAAGTAAGTCTTATGAATTTGATTTTAAAAAGTCTCCCTTTGTAATGCTTATTATTTTCACTTCAAGTGTTAAGAAAGCCCAGAGTATAGCAATGTGGCGGAAGCACTCTCTTCATTGGTGTAATTATAGAATTTTCCAAGGCAAACTAGAACTGGACAATTTCTCCTCCTTGAGCTGATGACTGAATTATAGCAGGTTCATAGCAGTACTCAGCATCGTTTTATGCTTGTCTATGAATGGTGAGACCATTTGTGCTCAAGTGTATGGTTATACAATGAAAATCATCATGAATAATTTCTACTTCAGGATTTTTTGTTTCTTTTGATTTTATCAGAGATCTGTGGTGACATACTGGTAAACTGAGTCTTCAAAATACAAAATAAAAAAAACTATTTTGAAAATGTTACTAATTATTGTGGTGTAAACACTCTCATCATGAATTATTTCAGGTTACTGGTATGTTTTTTCTGAGTAAGCAGTTGGGAAGAGAAGTTAACAACTTTCTCTTAGTAGCCAATATGAGCCAGTTCCTGCATATCTCAAATCAATGTACTTTAATAGTTTTATTTTTTTGCAGTGGGTATCTCTGAATTACTAGAACACTAACCAGTTCTCAAGGTTTCAGTATAGAAATACATAAATATCTATTTTTAAAATCACATAATTATGTGTGTATGTGTATGTGATACCAAGGGAACTGGTTCTCACATTTGCATTCATTTCTGTAGGATAAAATTTAGAAGTTTGCCTGTATTCAACTAGAAATATAATTATTTCCAAAAGAATGAATCCAGTGTTCTCAAAAGTATAATCTGTGTTTTGAATAAATTTCAAGGCTCTTGTAGTTTTTAGCGATACAATGAAGGTTCAGATTGAATGGCAGCCATTGCTGGCTTTTCTCACCTTGAATGTGGAGGGAGAATTGCTTCTTTTCTATTGTCACACTGATTTTGGTGCTAGAGGGAACATTGTGAAAAAAATTCTTCACAGAGAGTAGGATAAGATTTGTGAATAGTTGTTGAAGGCAGAAGTTTTCCAAGTTATTGACGTAGGCTGTCAGATGAATTTGAACAATTCATACTAAATCCCAAAGCAGAGCTACTTTGATCCTTCCCTTCCAAATGGACTGTTTTTGATCTGTTAGTACATTCTGAGAAACACACTTTTAAGAAATCTCTGCTACTGCCTGTCCACATGTGTCCATAAAAAAAGAATCAGTATTAGTCATCCTCTAAATTGATCTTCACATTGAGTATGGATAACTTCAGTCATGTTGATTATATAGTAGGTTATGTGTATTATTTAAAAGATCAAAGGTTGTCTATATCACAATTCTATAAGACTGGCCTGATTCACCTCTGAACATCGTGTTAAATAATAAGACACATTTCTATTTTATTTTAAATCCAATATATTGAAGTCATGCAAATTTTATTGCCTCAATGATATTTACAAATAATGTACCCAAGCATAATTTACTTTGTAAAATCCCGTTATTTGAGTTATACCGCTAAATGCCCCGGCTCTATGGAGTAGCACCTTAGAGCTGCTTCTCAGAACCCAGCGACCTATGGATGCCACATTGGCAGAAGTCTGGGTCCTGTACCATCTCACAGTTCCCAAGACCCCAACTAAGCTATTTCTAGATAATGGTCCAACTTTGAAATTTTAACCAGTAATAATTAAAAATTACTTCACTTCAGGCTAATTTCAAAAGCTTTTAAATTTTAAAATAACTAAATTTAGTTGAACATAATTTAGGACACATCTTTTCAGGGAACTATACACCCTGTACTTACTTTGAAATATTCATTTTACAGACAGGCAATCTTCTAAGACATAGTACAGGAGGTGTTCAAAATCTAATAATTTACTTATAGTGCAAATCATAAACTGCTGAAATTTAGGTCATTTATCCAGGGTTACTAACCAGGGATCAGGAAAGTTGATTATAATCATGGTGTCTAGATCTCCTTCTTCTTCTTCTTTTTTGAGAAACAGACAAGTGATGGAGTAATATTTTTAGTTCTCTCCAACTTATAACATAACTGTATTAAGAGACCATTCTTCTGATAATAATTACATAAGACCTATGTAATTTTGAAACACTTTCACAAACACACACACACACACACACACACATATGTATGCGCACGTGCCTGATTACAACTTTTAAAAGTTTAAAGCCCCAGATATCTCTGAAAAATTAAGAGAAAGTTGTCATCTATCTTTCTTTGGCTCCTCAGTGTTAGCGGAAGATAGCTCTTTGTTTAAAAAAGATTCCCAAAGGAACACTCAAGGACAATGGGACCAGTTCCTACTTAACTCTAAGATTGATATCCTACACATCACTTCAGTGATTTGCATCTTAAAATGATGCAGCCCAACTGAGAAAAGGACTTCATCCAGTAATTTTAGGCTTAGGGCTTGAGGACCTTCAGTTTCTCACAGTTTCTAATAGACCACTCCAAAGACAATTCAGCCAAATTCACAAATTTATATCTATCGTTATCAATACCCAACACTCAAACTTTCTGTACTTATATTCCCAATCTGAATACTATTTGAACTATTGTCATGGCTGGCAAGGTCTCCTGTGACCTGACTCTGCTTTTGTCTCTAACCTAATGTCCTTGTCCTCTGTTTAGCTTTACTAGCTTCCTAGTGGCTCTAACTTGCTCCTACTCCAAGGCCTTTGCACTTCTTTCCCCTTTGTTCTTATGGTGGGTGGCTGCCTGTGAGTACTTAGGTCTCCATTTGAATGTCACAGTCTCTAGGAAAACATGCCTGAGCTTTGGGTCATGCCAGCCAGCCACATCAAATCCACCATATTAACCAACTTATTTTCTCTGTAACATTTTCCATGCCTAAAAGGATTGTGCTCCTTTTTTTCCCCTATGATGTGTATGTTACTGCCAGTCACTAGATTCCTGGAAGACAGGGACTTGGTGTCATTTATCCCCTTACAGAGAGAATACTATGTAGAAAGCCTTCAGTGGATGTTTATTGATTGACTAGTAACACAAATATCATCCATCAAGAAATTTCTCCTCGTAAGTAGCTTAAAAGAAAAAGAACTATTTCCTTTCCATTTCACGTTTGAAGCTCGACCAAAACAACAACAAAAATAATAGCTGGACAATTTTTCAGGCAAATATTAATTTTTACTGCTTGCCCCTCATCTTTGTTGAAGGGTATAAATCTGGAACTTTATTTTCATTACTAATTCAAGAATATTACTCAGGCATCCTGTCACTCTGAGGAAAGTATTTGGCTCTGAAGAAAAATCAGCTAGAATGTGGAAATACATTTGGCTCTCCAGAAAGAACCAGAAGGGGCTCTGGGAAGAACTAACTTAATCAAGATAGTAGGGTACAACATGGAAGAAGAAATTAGAAGAGGGAACAGAATTATCAGAGAAAGTATACCACAAGAGGAATGAGGCAAAGAAAAAAAAAAAAAAGGACAAAGCAGGAATGATGGGGGGTGCAGGGTGGACTGAGGGACAGAGAATAACTGGGAGAAGGCACTGAACCAAGAGATTCATGAGAGTCCCCTCTGTGACAAAAAAAGTCCTTGGCTATGGCAGGACATTAACTTTCCAACCTGGTACCAGAGATATCTTTTAAGGCATCTTCCTCCCCAGCTCCCTCTATTCTTGGCTTCACAAGCAGCAGGCCTTACAGGGCTCTGTGGCAAACCGACTTTTTTATTTTTTATTTTTTGGTCTCAGAGCAGATCTAAGTGGCAGATGGGGCCTGGCTCCCCAAGGAGAGACCCCACCCATTGTTGCCTGAGCCCGCCCACAGCATCAAGGCCCACAGCCTCTGCTTCAGGAAGGGAAGGAAGGACAGCTAAGCCTTAATATCATCCCCCACTGTAAATATGTTGTGAACTCCAAGACATGTTTCAGAATCATTTTCGCTTAGAACAGCTTATGGAGAAAATACTGGAAATGGACAATCCTAAATTCATTTCCAGGTTTCTTACTGCATAGGATTTAATGTTTTGTCTGCAAGATGGAAATAAGAATGCTTCATGCATCTAGTTGAGTTTATTGTAATACATCTATTTAAGAATTGGGTAACACATCCTTTTGTCTTAACTTCTGATAATCAGAAATTATGTTTTTCATAATCATGCTCTCCTTTCCCTCCATGGGATCTTTTGATCAGATTTTCACATTAGAAATGATTAAAAACATACATTGCCTGCCATATTCCTATGGGTAAAATAGTGGAAGAAATTTATTCATCCAATAAATGAAGTGATTTTTTTTTGGTTTGGGTAAAACAAACAAACCAAAAAGTATTGGAAATGATACAAAGCACTCATTTTCTATAAAATAAAACATATTATTTAATGGATATTGCAACACTAGACAGAGAATTGCAACAACCATGGCTTCAGCAAATCTCTTCTTTGGCTACAGTGTCAAATAAAGATCAGGAGTGTTGAAATTAGAACCATACACGTTTGTCACTGTGAAATGGTGCGATGGGTCTCATTGCTGGGCTTAGCGGTTGTCGGCATTGAATGGATTATATGTCTACATTTTCTTGAGCACATAGTCAGTACCTAACAGAAAGTTACACTTGTTTCTGTTCCCATCAATGAAGGCTATTGGAAAACTTACTTAATTCCTCCTTGGTACCACACCTCTGATTTTATAAAGTAAATTAACGTGCAAATACGACTTGACTTACAGCCAGCATGAGAGATACAAGATGATTTACAGTCTCTTCTGGGAGAAAGGGACTATTCTGTTTGGCCTACTTTGTAGCTCACCAACATTACTGACTCCTCACATTATCAGTAATGATTGAACCTGGAAGCTAGCCAAGGCCACCAGGTAGTGATGCTAGGATTAATTTAGGCTTCATGTAATTGGTCCCTCAGAAACTGCAGTCTGGGGATTTGATAGAAAATGTTGGGAACCCTTAAGGGAAACAGCTACTATACTCTTTCTAGGTAAATACCAGTCACATCACGGATTTTAATAACACACTGTTAGATCTAAAGGGAATGTTCTGAGAGAGCCAAAGCCTGGCAATTAAAGGGTTTCCTTTCCTCTTCTGAAATTATTTGTAACACATTATACTGTGTATGCATATGGATGGTATTTTTAGAAGAATGGCCTTGTCTTTCATCAGATGCTCAGCTGGGACCAGTACTTGAAAAGTTTACGTCTACTTTACATGAACAACCTCCAGGAGAGGCTGTACACGTGAGATTTTTTAAAATAGGAAATTGAGCATATTTTCAGGTTCAGGCTGTATGATCTGTCCATATGGTCACACGATGAACTACTTTCAGCAAGAAAGAGATAACAACCAGATATCCCATGGCTTGTATTTCCCTGCCATTCAAACAATTAGCATTTGTCAATATATACTTTGCTTATTGCTTTAGGCATCATGAAGGACGGAGATGTGTAAAATGGAATATCTCTTGGCATGGAATTCACAGTGTGGTTAGTGTTTTTAGAAAGTGAAGAAAGGTCTTAGAAAAAAGGAAAGGAGACTCGGGCCACCCAGGTGCAACGTAGTAAGTACCTGCTAGCAAACTGCAGCCTGCACCTGCAAAGCAGAAATTCAGAGACCAGGCTAGTGGGTAGGGAATGAAGGAAAGATGTGAGCATCATTTAGGAATATTGGTGAGCAGACTGGCCTCAGTTGCTTACGCTGGACCTTGAAATGTTCAGAACCTTGAAACAGTTGAAGCCCTCCTACAAAAGGCAGTTAAAGTTTTTATTTTATTACATTACTTTTGCTCCAAGGGTGACTCTGGGGTCTCTAGAAGATCTAGAAGCAGAATTCGCATTTAGCAATTCAGTTCAAAGGTTAACGATAATTTTAGTTCATCTATTTGAGTGGCTTTAACAAACAGTATTTCTAGACTCGGTTTTTGATATGTTCCCAGATTACAAATAAAAATTAGCTTCAGGACAGTCACAGTAGGTTGTTCTTGCCCTATCGCATCTCTGTATCTTTTTGCCTTGGAGCCCTGCGTCCTGGAGAGATTCCCGTTTGGTCGAGCCAGACTTCACAGCTGGGAACGGAATTACGCTGGTGCCCTCTGCTGGGCTGAGGTGGGAAGTTCGTGAGGAAACAATAGTGTCCTGGTCTTTTTGACGTAGGGACTGTGTTTGCGATTCTCAGCCCACAGGGGCCTCGGGGCGGAATTCATTTAGTGCGATTTAAAGGCCTCCCAGGCAGTTACGGTCTGACATCATGCCTGAATTCATTAACTAAAAGGAGTCATTGGGTTTTTATTGTGAGAAGGTTGTCAGCTAATTTTTTAAAATAATCCTGAAAACGACCCCCCCCCCCCCCCTTTACCCTAACAGTTGGGCAGCAGGCCACTCTTTTCCTTGAACCCTGTACGGTGACTCATCGTGGGTGGTGACCATCTCGCTAGGGACCAATCCCTCTTGAAAGACCCGGGGGTGGGGGAGGGGGTCGACTCTGAGGCCATTTTAAGATTCTGTTCAATTTTTTAAAAAAACGGTGAAGAAAACGCATTGATATTCATTGCTGATATTCTTGGCTCAGATAATCAAAATTAATGCCATGGTGTTAAATTAGATTTAGAGTGTCTACTCTGGTGTTCCTTTGGTCCCCTGCTCAGCTGACTTTTCTGCTAGAGGGGAAAAGACGTTCCGTTGTAATTATGAAAGGAGTGGGGGAGTCCCAAGAAAGAAACCAAGAGAGGAGTTGTGAATTCTCAAGTGTGCAAATTGGTGGCAAACTTTTAAAGTTAGGAGAGCTGGGGTTGGGCAGAGACAGGGTAAAATGAAAGGATCCTTTGCAAATCTCCACTTTTATTTATTTATTTTTTAGATCAATGGGATGGACATGGTGGTCCGCTTCTGGTTTCCATAACAACTGGCTTATTGAAAGACTACAGGCTCCACAAATCCCCAATTATCAGCCTTCCAGGGCTTATTAACGGAGCTCAGGACCCCAGTGAGGCAGGCAGCTCATTGTTGGCACGTGCCTGGTGGGCTGGCGGGAGGGTGTGGGTGGTGGGAAGTGAAGCTGTGTGGTGGACAGCAGCCATTTGTCCCCGTGTCACTTCATGGGCGCGCAGTCACTCAGGAAGCTTAGGAATATCTTCTGAAGCCCCAGTAGCTGCCGCTAATGTTTCAAGCAGCCCAGAAATCCAAGCGGAGATTGTTCTACCAGCCCCACCCAGAAGCCATCCAAGTGGAATAAATCCATGTGAATATACCACACGCCCACCTTGTATGTTTATCAAGCTCCTATCATTAATCGAGGCTTCCTCACCAAAACAGCGGCTGACTCTATTTCTCATATTAACTCAAGCCTTAATTAAACTGTGAAGCCAGCCTAATGCATATTTGATAGCTCTGAATTATTCTGTCTCTGGTCTGGTGTTCCCTTATTAGGCCGTCATCTAAGAGTCATTGCGATTGCAGTCCTGGTGTGGTACTGATGATAGAAACACAGACAGCGTTCGTCACGTGTGCCAACCTTTCTGCACACGCTGCATGTGAGCTTCTTGTTGAAGCGTCACAATGACGCCACGATGGGTGCTGTTACTCTCCCCCTTTCACAGATAGCGAAACAGGAGCAAGTGAGTTAAATGCCCCTATCTTGGGCCTTGTGACTGTAGCCAGTGTAGAAACAATGGGGCCTCATTTCGACTTTCTTGCATTCATATTTTTATTCCTTCTTATTATTCAATTAAATTAATTATTATTAATTTAATGTGGGTATCCTCAAAAGAGGAAAGAATTGACACATTTACATTAAATCCTATGGTGCCTCCTGCGACTGGTGAAATGGAACGTCACCGTTAATCAAGTGTTTTGATTAATAATTGCCCTCTATGTCATTATTGGATTTTCAATTGAGAAAGTTTTAAGATATCATAAAACATAAAACATTAGAAGTAATCACTACCATAAAGCTCTTCAAGACCTTTATATAAATGTCAATTTTTATTGTAAGACAGAAATGTTAGTTGATGAAGACTTCTGTTTGACAGAGTATCAGATGAACTGTTTTTGAACATGAAAATATGTGCCATAAAGTTTTGAACATTATATGTTTTAATGCATTTTTATGTAAAGTAGAACTGAAGATTAATATGATTAGAAAAAATACATCTTTTGAGGTCTTTAAAAATGAAGAATTTTAGTACAGAGAAAACCTCAAATTCACTAGGCACTGTTGATCACTAGACTGTGTTTTTTTTTTTAAAGATGAACCTTATAATACGTGGAAAACAAAATTTTCACTCCCTTCAAATGGTTCAAAAGTAGATTAACCTTAGCAGAATCTTTATCATTATTGTTCAAGCATCACTTTTTAAATTATTTTTTCCTCCAAAAGTCTTAGTGAGACTTCATCTTTTAGAGGGATTTCATCTTTTTAAGAATTAAGAGAAGTGATAATATGGACTGTTTTAGCTAGTATTTACTGAGGGCATCTGTCAGAATTTTAAAAATGGCTTACTTTATAACAACCCTGAGGTAGGTACTTTATATTCAATTTGTAGATGAAGACATAGAGACACAGAGAATTTGAATAAGACGCCTAAATGATGCATTTAGGAAATGGTGAGTTCCAGCAATCTGGCTCCTAAGTATCTCAACTAGGGTTGTCTACAGGTACAGTGTCCAACTTGCTTCCTCCTGGTCTTTTTTGAACCTCCAACAATCAGCTAAAGTAAAAAATGACTTCCAAGTTGTGAAATCCAGGGGTCAATTCTAAGATTTCTTCTTTTTTGCCCATACTGTTAATAGATGAATAACCGCTTTCTACTCTTGTAGCTTCTCTCATTGCTCCTCCTCCAGGTTTGTGGGTTTTTTCTTCATGGATTCTTACTTTTTCTTCTAACACACTGGCTAATAGTCTCTATTTTCCTTTATCCTTCCTTCTTACACTCCTGATTACGACATGTGGGAGTACTCCACAGCTCAGCTCTCAGATAGGTCCTCCGCTATTCTGTCCGTAGTTACATCTGTGATGGTCGCCTTTAGCTCATGATTTCAGGTGTCATCTACAACTTGAGAAATGCCGGGGTTCATGCTATAGCTCAGAGCTCTCCGACTTCAGACAAATTCTTATTCCACACATCAGATTGCTTACTCTGCGTGTAAAATAGATAGCTTCAATTAAACATTTAAATCCCATATTTTACCCCTGAACCTGTTTCACCTCCAATTTTTATTACGTCAAGAAAGAGAAAAATTTATTTTTTCCTGAAATTTTGGCCATAGGTCTTGAAATTACTCCTGGCCCTATTTTCTCTGACAGTGTAAAGACTATAAGCAAATCTTCCTGAATCTGCCTCTCCAAAACTTAGCTAGGATCTCAGCGTATCTTGCTCTAACTAGCGTCCATATCACTTCTATACAAAGCAAGTCTCTAAGATGTCCTCAGAGTTCTGCATCACCAGCATCCCACTAGGACATCCCATATCTCATCTGATCTGAGGGTCCTGCTTTCAGCCCCACCCTGCCATAGCGATTTCCCAGCCATCCTCACCACTAGGGTGCACTCACTCCTAGGGCAGCTGCACCTGCTGGCCCCTCTTTGGAGCCTTCTTCTTCTAGCTGGGCATACGGTTCACTCTCGGACCTTTTTTGTCTATTCAAACATCAATTTTTCAAAGTAACACTTTCTCTATTTGATATTGTCACCCCAAACTCATCACTGCAATCCTATTTCCCGTCCCCAATTTTTTTTCTCACAGATCTTAAACATCACCTAACATACTTTATATTTTAACTACTTAGAGTAAAATGTAAGATTCATGATGGTATCACATTTATTACACGGAAGCTTAGCATTGCTTTCTACACTGTCTATATCTCCAGAAATTAGAGCTGGCAATGAAAGCTCAGCAGACATTGGTTAATTCAATGAGAGAAAAGAAATTGTCTGGCATGTAGATGCAACAGGTGGCTCTTTTGGTTGAGATTAGTGTCCAAGTAAGTTAACCGAGCTACTTGTGCTGGTCACCACATAGGTCAGAAGGTAAACTTAGCTCGCTCTCACAACGAGTGGACTTCATCCCTATCACCCCTGAAGAACTTCCATTCTGCCATCTGCGCAGAATATCCACCAACTTTTTTTGCCCCTGCAAAGTCTTTGTGGCTTAAATAGTTAATAAGTGTTGTGCTATTCCTTCTTAGAAGGTGAGTAAGTTGCCAGTGGACAGTTATCATAATGGAATTGTATCTGTGGAACCAGGTATCCGGCATCTTGGTCCTGTCCTCACTGCCTCAGTCATGCCGTATGTGGAGAACCTGCCATGGACAAGAAATTTCTCCATTCCCTGACACAATTAACAAAGAACAGAACAATTTCAGCAATTCTGAAACTGCCAAGAATTCTGCCATGCCCTTGAAATAGGTAGAAAATCCCAGCTTTGCTTATGATTGAGCTGCCTGCTCCTATGTTGAATCAAGTCAAATCGATTTCTGATAGTCTTTGATAGAATAAAATTATAGTCAGGTCAGAAGTTATCTATCAATAACTCTTGTTTTGGCAGGTAGAATTTTCTTATATGTTGATTATATAGCTCAAGGTAATGGGGATATTTTTTCATACAGGAAAATTTCCTCAAAGAAACTATAAAAATCTACTATATATACATAGGCATGTACAATCATATACATATGTATATATGTGTACACATACGTAAATACATATTTTTGGTCAGCTCTTTTTCTTATGATCAATTAAAGCTCAGGGATTAAGTCTCATGCCATCTCTTAGTTGGACTCATTTCACTGACAGTTTTTTTGATCCACTAAATACCAACAAAACCAGTGGGTCTTTTTTGAGTGCTAACTACAATTGATTATAGTGATTAAGAGAAGACAAAACATTATGGTATAAACAATACATCTAGTCTGTACAACTGTAGACAAACTCCAAAGAGCAAACGCTACTCTGCTTTATCAAAGAGACTGGACGTCTACGTGAGGTGTATTTATAGGGGATGGCATTTAGGAAGTGGAGGAAGAGACGTGAGCAACGATGAGTACAAAAGTGGGCGTGAGAGAGGCAAGGGGAGGGAATGTCAGTGTTACCTGAATCCCATCCAAAAAGAAGGTTGGGCTGGCGAACACCCAGATGACAGCAAGTCACTGTAAATCTTTGACAGCAGTGGGTCAGAAGCTTCTCATAATAACAATATGTATGTGACTATGAGTGCAGACTATGTGTGTATGTGTCAGGGTTTGGCCCTAAACTGATAACTCTTTATTTCTTCATCATCTCCCCCAATCCCATCATTCCTACCTCCAAACACCTTTACTGAAGTAGCTGCCTAACACTTACACACACACACACACACACACACACACACACACACACACACACACAAAGAGAAAAAGCAGAGTGAGAAGAAAGGAAGGGCCTGTGATATCTTCATTGCTGAGTCTTGGAAATGTGGCACCCAGATTAGAGTTCCTTCTGTGTGGGCCTGGGCAGACAACGGTATATGCTCCCTGCTTACCATACCTCTGTGGACAAGGAGGTTGGTGGGAACAGAATCATTCCAGCAAGGCTCTTCATCCTCAGCAACCTGGGTGCTGGCACCTGCTGGGTGTGGCAGAACTGTACATTGTCATGTGTAAGGTGCATGAGAGGAATAGCTACAGGGCTCCTGCTCCCCCTTCACAAAGAGAATTCTGTTTTCCCCTGTTGTCTCTCATATTAGTCTAACACCCTCTGTGGCATCACTCCCAACCTTCTTCCTCCAGCTCCCCACCAAGCTCTCACCCAGATCTCCTGAGAGTCATTACTACCCAGCCCATCAGCCAAAGTTAGTGGGTCTCCATGGCAACTAAGCAGCTGGTGTCTAGACACTCTGAGAGATGCCCTGCAATTGAGCTGCAAATCTAGCTTCTATCACACACACCCCTCTCTTCCCTCCTCCTCTTCCCTCCCATTTTCTTTTTATTTACAGCAGACATTAATGCCAACACTGGATGGGGTTTCCTTCTGACAGTCCCTTAAAGGAAGGAGGGGAAGAGAGAGGATGACAAACCCAAACCCACTGTCTTGTCATCTAAGTGCAGTGACAAGACAGCTAAGGTGACAGTCTAATCTGGCTTGTTCTTTCTTCCTCGCGGAGGATTTTATTTAATTAAAATATTTTAAATTGGAAAACAGTGTCACTTGTCCATTGGGAGTAATAAGCAACTTTAAGAGCCAATAAAATTATTTTCAGGAAAAGGCTTCAGCTGATAGTGCTGAGCTGAGGTAGGATTCTCTCACTGTCTCCAGGCAATCAATGCACTTTCTTTTTCTGTGTTGCTAAGAGGAATTACATGTCTTTAGTATCACTAGGTAGAAAACTATTGGGCGGAATATAGGCAAATATGAGGAAAGACCTTAAGTGACCTCCCAGATCTAGAAAAGGCAAGTATAAGCCTTCCTATTTCTCCTGAAAAAAAGAGGCAACTGTGCCTACTACTCAAGGCCTGGCCTAGAGCTGACATGTTTGCCTTGGGGTTGTCCTATAAACATACACAGTTTCACAGACGCCAACATCAGATGAGGGTACTGTGTGTGATACATCAGGACAAAACAAGACCATAAAAACCATGCTGAAACACAGGCTAAATGCAAACATTGCCCAAAACACCAAATTGTGAAATATTTCCTTAGCCTGAAGACACAGACACGGACACAGGCACACACACACACACACACACACACACACACACACACACACGATAAGTACTCCAGATTTCCAATAATATTTATTGAGATACCCAATCTTATGATTGATTATTTCTGCCTTATGGGAGTATAGTAATGCAGAGCAAAGTTTTGTTTCCTTGAAATCCTTTTCAAATTACCTAACATAGACTGAAGCCTTTCACAGTTCTTTCTGAGGTATCTTGTAGTTCTTCAGGCTAAATGTCCTACCTGGCTGCACAGTTAATAAAACCATCTATTTTCTACCCATCTTGAATGTCATATACATACTACCTATGCTTGACTAAAAGGTATTGACTTTCCATAGAATTGTCTATACTATTGTGTACATGATACTAACTTCAGTGAAAATATTTTTTTCTCATTTTCTCCCATTGAACGTTCTCTATATTGCCTTTACCCCAAAATATATCACCGTACCTTCCTGAATTCACTGATTTACCTTATAAAATTTTTGTTGCTACCTAACTTAGAAAACAAAATTAGCTCAATTTATTTTTTCTGCATCTACTGTTTTTTGTTCTTACTCTTATTAAGGGGATTAGACATGATGCTTCAGACACTGGGGGAATTTAAAAGTTCCCTTATTAGTCTTTATTACCAAAGTCAGTAGTGTTATTAACACTATGATCCAATAAGTAGCAGACCTCAAACACCTCAAGCGTATCAAAGCAAGATAATAACAGAAATACATTTTTGATTTAGTATATTTTTATTTAAATCATAAGGAAAACTACACCTCCTGTTTCAGATTCAAGGGTGACAGAAAATTCACGAGGCACCAACCATCTCCTTTTCCTTGTAATGTATTATCTGCCAGCTCTATGTGACTTCTACAGTTAACACTGTCCACGATAGGGAAGAAGCTGGCAAGACAAGCTTGGGAGCAGAAAGGCCTGCTAAGAACCGCCTGTGAGGGTTCAGTTATGCCTGCCCTCTCACCCTGCTCCGAAGTATCAGCTTGGTGTAGTGACATCGTGTATCTCTTTACATCCTTTGATGAACTCACTCATCAGTTTCTCAGGTTGAGTTGTGTACCTGAATTTGGAAATCAGTTATCACTCGTATTTTCCAACCTAAAGAGCCCTACCAAAATGACTTAGACTAAGTCAGCTTGTGCCCACACGTAATTATTATCTTAACTTGAGGACTCCTCTTCTCATTGAAATACTGCTTAGTTTGTATTACCTGAGTCCCTGTTGTACTTACTTCTTTCTGGGGCTGATTCTTTCTCTGAGTTTAAGTCCCATCCTTAATGTCAGCTATCCACATGGAAATGGAAACCTTGTTCTGATCTGCGATCAGGGGCCCTACAGCTTGCTGGTAGATTTCCCTAGATGCACATGGTCTGTCTTTATTTGATTCTTCCTCCTTGCTATCCTCTAAAGCCTCTGATGCATATTGGCTGCCTCCTGATCTTGCCTTTATCAAAATACATTCCTTAACCATATACTTCAGATACCATGTTGCCTCCACCTACCGTTTCCTCCTTCCATTGCCTACTATGGGCCTCATACTCAAAGCAGTAGCAGGATGGAGAGGCTCTATTCTTTTTAAATGTGACATGTTTTTCATTAACTCTACCAATACTGTGTTTTTCCTTTCCATTTTGTGGCTTCAATTGGAAAAATGTACTTTTGGGAGAGAGAAATTCACAGATAAGGTATATACAAAGAAAGATGTGAATTTAAACTCAGATCGCTGAGCAAATGGCAAGGCCAACCTGGTGATATTTGAAGTGACAATAGTCTGATCATGTGCAGCTTTGCTTGAAATAGAGGATTGAGGCTAGAAGTAGAAGCAAAGATTACAGAAATATTTGATCATAGAATTTGGAATTCAATGACTCAGACACAAGAAATCATTGAAGTTTGCAGTAAAGAAAGTAATGTGCTTACAGTGATATGTAAGGATTAAGAATATGATTGAAGTTATTAGAAAGTATGAATTTTTGATATAGACTTAATTGAAAGATATAAAAATGAATCTTGGTTTATGTTTATGTTGGGGGAGGAGAAAAAGAAAAAAAAAAAAACTATCCCTAGAATAGCAGAAGAAAATCCAGGCAACAAAATAAATAAACCATTGAAGTCAACAAGGAAAATATATTAAGAAGATTTCAATGCCAAAATGTACCAATAATTAAGGAGATGATTTTCTTCAGGCCAAATCCCGGGTCTTACTATCACAGTGTCTTGGCAGGGTAGTTTTTTTTTTTTTTTATTACACTTTCATTGGGAGGAGTAAAGAAATTACAATCACGGTGATTTGCAACTGGTGTTGTTTTGCAAGTCAGGTGAAGTCTACTGAATTGAGTAAGATTTGTTTTTCTATGTGTCTAGTTCATTTCAAATGGACTTAATCTCAGCTAAACATCCTAGACACAAAGAATAGGAATTTGAATGATCTGTTCGGGCAAAAGGGGAAAGGTCAATGTTTGGCTTCCTAATAGATGAAAACAATTGTTGGCCTTGAGTCTCACCTGAGGCCCTCTGAAGAGTACATGTACACTGTATGAAGAAGAGTGTTTTTGCAGTAAGCCCACTTCCTGGAGTACGAAAGGATGGGGGTATTTAAGATAGCAACAAGATTAGGTGGATATCATAACTAGTGCTCTTTTCTGGAGTGTGGAACTCAGGCGAACTTCAATATTTTAAAAAATGAGCAATCAAAGAAATATACAGGACAATAGTAAACGAGAAAGGGTCTTGGAGTTCAAAATACAATTTTGCTTTGACTAAAGCAAGAAGAACATTGTTAGAAAATGGTATGGCAGAAGTCAACTAAATAAGGAAGGTGAGATGAGGACAATACAGTGCAATTATTTATTATTTCATAAAGTTGACCGAAGAGAAAAAGAACAGGCTCGCAAACACATGAGAAAAGTCTATCTTTGCACTTTGAGAAGCTATCTTATGCAGTCAGACTATCCTGATATTTTCCTCCTGTTGTCCGAAAATCCAGAAGGCTCAGGAGAAGTAGATGTCTGGAGTAGTTCGCAGGTGCAGCAGAGATGTTCATCTACTGAGGCTGTTGTGAGTGATTTCTGTTAGAATGAGATTCCACTGGAAGTTCTCCATGTACCCTCTCTGCTTTCTGGATATTGTACATGTTTAGGTTCCACTCAAATAACTAGAGTTTTGAAAGAAGAAAAGCATAGGACATAGTTTCTACACATAAAGTATATTCTGGAAAATGGTTGTACTGGAGAAAAAGACTTGGTGGGGAGAAAAAGAAACAAGAACAATTTTTTTGAAAGGCAATTTTGCCAAGACAGGCAGAGCTTTTGTGAATCTACAGTTCTATTCCAGTTATGAAAAAGACTTGTGGTGAATTTTTATTCCTTCACTGTTTATTTTTCTCATGTCCCCAAGTAGCTAAATTTATAACATTCTTTGTCACTACATATAAGTAGAGAGTTTGGGGATCTCGACTAAAAAGAAAATAATCAGTGTAAATACTCATATTACTTTCCCAATATTGTTCTGGTTGTGTTCCAGTGAGTGCTATTGATTCTTAAGGCAATTTTTTACTCAAAGGCGGCACTATAATTTGAGCAGGCCCCAGGAAGCCAAGGCCTACAACAAATACAAAATGAATTGTCCCAGTAAGAGACGGAGCTTACACGTATTTACCCACATGCAAGCATATCATGCCTTTCATAGGAATCTCTTTCTGCAAAGTTATTTTTAAAATTAACTTCAAAAACTGAGTTAAACTTTCACAGTTGCTTGTGTGAGCATTCTTCTAGCACTGGAACAGGGAGAGAGGTGGATTATGGGGACAATTAAGTATACTTTCATTTTTTCTTCTTTACACCATAGAAACGATCTCTCATGGATTGCTAGATATGGCAACATCTATGACGACTTCTATTTCATTATCTAGTCATTCTTTTGCACTTGATTTATGAAACTTCCCATAATTCATGATAGCTGTTCAAGATTAAGTTACTGATTATAGAGACCCCTATTTTCCCCTCCTTTCTCTTTAGAATATCCACTTCACCTCCCACAATCTGAATACACCATGTTGAAATTTCATAAAGCAGTAATTCTCAGCCCTGATAATGCAAGCCTACATAGTAACTAACTGAATTACTTTGGGTAACACTTAGGGCAAAATTATATTGTATTACCTTGTATTTTGCAAAGGAAAGTAAGAATGGAAAGGAGGAAGAAAAAAGAGAAAGGAAAAGGCAATAATCATACAATTTATTTTGGACCACCGGGGAGAGACTGGAGCTGAAATCAGACGGTGGAATTCACTCATTTCTCAAGTCCATGAGAGGCAGCGTGGTCCTGTCGAACGGTTGCTGAATTCCAATTTGTGATGTGACTGTGGGCAAATCACAGAAAGACTTTGTCTTTAGCTTTTCTCACAAGCAACAAGGGACTGAAATCAGATTATCTAAAAGGTCTCCTTCAGTTTCCAATAATTATATCAACAATTTCATGTAATGCTACAAACAATTACAAGCCAAGTCTGTGACAAAATATACGGATTTAGAATTTTTGTTCTGAATTATGTAGTTTAGCCATTTGCATTGATAAAATTAGCAAGACAACTGCCAAGTCTCTAGTTTTCTTTGTGCTGTGTAGAAAAAGCCATAAGGGAAAATTAAACAACAAAGATAAATAATTGTCTGCCTAATCTCAAGATCTACCCAAACACATCTTGGCTAGTCATAGCAAGCCATGAGCTGAATATGACTCATGAATACAAGTGCTTTTATTTTATAAATTTAAATGCTATCCAAACAATACAGATATACAAGTAGGAAATGTTTTCACACAACTATAGCCACTCTCCATGTGATTTTTATACAGTTAGAGTTGTGTCTTGTTTTTGCTTCTGAAATTTTAACTTTGAATTATATAATTAAATCATTTAATCCAACGCTTGCAAAATTGAACAAATTCATGTTTCCTTTTGCTTTTATTTTTATCTTTCCAAGATGTAGATTAAGTCTTTACTTAGAAGCAAATGACAGTGGGGCAAAAGCTCCTACTGCCTGGGAGGAGCTCCCAAATAGGTTGCTCCTACTTCTGCTTTAAAGGTAAGTGTTAGGAACATCAATTTTGCAATAAGATATATTAAATCAGTGTACATTAAAAATCATAAATGATTAGTTGAAATTTGAAAATGGAAATTGTGTAAACTAAAAGACAGTTCATTAGCTTTCTCAAAGTCTGACAAACAGAAATTTCGACATTCATGCTTTTGTAGTTGGCCGCTGGAAAAGGATTAGGATGGTTCAAGATAGCTAGTACAGTGCCTAAGCTATCTAGCCAAATAAAAAATAGTGAAAAAGAAAAACTGAAAGAGTAGATCCAATGCAAAATAAGCAATAGATATAACTTTTCCTTTTCCCCTAAATATGAAATGAAATGAAATGATTAATAGCAAATGGATAATGTCCAATTTTTAAAAAAAAGTCTTAGTTACTTTCTCATTGTTGACTCAACACCTGGCATCCACACCTTTAGGGAGGAAAGATTTATTTTATCTCACTGCTTCAGAAGGTCATGGTCCATTTGTGGGTAGGTGGCTGCGAAATGGCGGAATCACATGACAGGGCTGAAGCTGGGTGCGGGGTCAGAGCCAGAACTAGAGACAGAGCTACTTATTGTGTGGTAGAACAGAGACAAATTTATTAGAAAAGGCAGAACTAGCACTTGCACCTCAAGCCCTAAGCATCTCCCACCTTCCAGCCAGGTCCCACCTCCGATACAGTACACAGTAACCTGAGGCTTTTGGGGACACTCTAGATTCAAACCACAACAAAGGATTATGAAAAGTCTTTTTGGAGTGAGGTAGAGAGAATGGATAATAACTTTAATTATACTTGAAAAATATTACAAAAATAAGTGTAGCATTTCTTTGCTTGGAAATCTTTTAAGAGGACAGTCACTTTTCTATTCTGTCTCCTTTTCTTTTCTTTTTTTTTTTCTCCAAAGCCTATTGGAAATCTTTACTTGAGAAACCTTAGGAATGAGGCACTGTCATGCATGGAAATGACTCCAGCAAGCAGTCTTCCCCTAGACATGTGCCCTGTCCCCAGGTGACTGCAAGGTTTCCTGGAAACAAAACATCTTTCCCACAATAAAGCTGAAAATTTTCACAGCATATGACTTTTTTAAAGCTTAAGAAATGAATTATTAGCAATGTCTTAGGTTGTTTTCAAGTGTAGACTTCCATAATGAGGATTGAATAAAGACGTTTTTTCTTACAATTGGATATATCTTAATCCTGGAGAGTTGTGATTCCTTGTTGAACTTGCCTACTGAATGCAAGATTTACTACACAGCTGGGTTTAGGCCATGACTTGCCTTTTGCTTGTTCAGTATGGTAAGCATATGATTTCTACAAATGGAGCAATGCCCAAGGATAAGGTTGTTGGCTTCTGAAATCAACTGGCCACCAATGTTCAGAAGTGAAATAAAGATTTTTCTGTTTTTTAATGGAGGCAATAGCAAAAAAAAGCCTTTGCCTTTTATACATTACCACCTGTCAGCCAACCTTGATTTCTTGCATGGTGAGAATTCTGGTTTTCCTTTATGCTGTCCTTCAAGTATGGCCCGTGGTCCATATTCCTGGCCTTTGAAATCATGTCTGGATTTTGGCCTCTGACTTCAAAGACTTTTTCACAGAATTGTTTTGTTTTTCACTCTTCAAGCGAAAAACTTCTTAAATCACAGACTTTTCTCTCCTCTTGTCAGGACATTTGAAGAAAGTCTCTCCTGCCATGGGCTGAGACTGAACAGTAATGACACAGTGAGGAAGAGAGGACAACTCTCAACCACGGCACACACGAGCAAGAGAATGGAGCTGTGTCAGGGCTTTTTGGTTATGGGGTTTTTTAAAGTATTTTTTTCTTCATCAATCAAAAAATTATGAGGCAGGTGTTATTATTTACTAAATAGTAGAAGAGCAAGGCAAATATGTATTAAATATTTATATGTGAAATCCCTTACCATAATACTTGGCATGTACCACCATTAGCCATATAAAGGTGATATTATTGCCCTCCCAGTCATAAGAGTCAACACCCCAGCATTTACTTGAGCGTGTCACTCATTGGTTCAATATTTAATTCTGACAACAACTCCACGAAGTGATTGCCAACAGCCTTATCAATTGTTGGTGAGGAAAATAAGGTAATAGGAGTTTCAGCAACATACTCAAAGCCATGTGTTCCAGGACAGAATTTAAATGTTGTCTGGCTTTGAATTAGCTCTCTTAGCCACTGCTCTGTGGCATCTAAAAATAGTTATGGTTAAAATATACCAAATTTTACCTTTCATAGTATTCAGATAGTTTGTTATAAAATGAATAGTTATAAAATTAAAATTAGCAATCTAATGAGGTTATTGGGCTATTGTTTTCCATCACCGTGAACCAGAAATAATATCAGGTCTCCTTTTCTAAGCCAGTCATTTTGAAAATCAGACCAAATTTATTGTTTTCTTTGGTCATAATATTATCATAGGCCCACACATTTTCTGCCTGGGGTGTTTGAGGACTTATTTTCATGTCAAAACATTCTTGAGATATTTTTCTTATTTTCACTACTTTCGATATTTTTATGGGCATACATATCAAATATCTGTATTATGAGAATTTTGATTTTATAAGTCAGGGGTAATATGAGTGCATGGGTATGTTTTTGGGGGTTCATCAGTGAAGAAAATTTTAGAATTTCTTCCTCTGCAGGGTTTCAGTTCTGGTGAATGTATCCTTTGCTTTTGAGACACTCATTCACAATCACCTGTGAACGCCACAAGGTAGCATGTGATGCCGTAAAGCAAGGGCTACAGTTCCCACGTGAAGAGAAAGATGGAGGGGATTAGTTCTGCCGAAGCTAGGTTGGAAGGTTTGAAGGTTGGAAACATCATTTGAGCTGGGTCATCAGCATAAACCAAATGATTCAACTTGGAAGATTAACCATATACACTTTGTCTAAAGTGATGAGACGGCCTTCCTCTGAACTCCTACCCTTAGTGTTTGGTTAAAGGAATGTTTGGTCTAGATCTCTAGAGCCAGAGTCTAGAAGGATGGAGCAGAGGAAGCAATCAGGCTGATGTGGATTCAAGAGGAGTGTCCTCTCATCGTCTCTGACAGGGAGCTCTGAGGCACAAATTGCATCAGAGATTCTATATAAAAACAAAGGGGACAAGACCAGTCTGCCACCTAAGACTGTGATGGCTCAGATTCACCGTCTTTGCCCAGTGGACAGGTGTGGGGGTTGTCCAATTAAGTCTCCAGCAGGTGGTGGAAGTCTGCCTGGGCCTGCTAAAGATCTGAGCTGGAAACCTAAAGTGTCTAATAAAGAGAAAGGGCACATCTAGAAAGTACGGATAGGAGTGAAGAGAATAGAGCAATCAAATGAGAAAAGGGAAACCATTGGGAACCTTTAAAAATACATTATTTTGCTTGATAGGCCATATAAAATCTGAGACAGGATTTTCTCTCATTCACTAAAACGTTTAAAATGAAAAAGTTTAAAAATGTAAATTAAGCAAAATAAGAAAGGTGGTATTGTAACTCAGAGCCTCTGATTTGAGTTAGTTTTTTTTTAAGACAAATATGGCTTTTTGTCTTTTAATTACAGGAAATCGCTTACATTTTAAAGTTGGAATATACAGTTTTCTTTTTGTAGAATTTAAATATCTTACTCCAAATGCCATGCCTCCTAGTATTTTTCTAACAAATTCTTATTTTCTTTCATTTTTAAAAATTTTTATTTCCCTTAGACGAAATCTGCACTGTCAAGTTCCCCATAGGCCCCCACCAGCAACTTCACTTATGGCTAGATTTTCACATTAATGTTTTTTGCCTGGCCTTTTGGAAAATTCAATCCATAAGACTGTGGAAATGTAGCTAAGATTTTCTCCCAGCTGGGATTATTACTTAGGATCCTCTAAAATGAAAAAGGAAGATGTAGAATTGAAATAGCTCAAGTGCTTCTTGGAAACTTGTTTTCTGCGTGTCAAACAGAGTTAAGTACAGAGAATTACACTGAACTTTACAATCAAATGTTGGTAAACTGATTATGTTCTAAATCCACAACATAAATTTACTATAAATTTTTATTATTTCATCCAAAGTTTATGTCAAAGAAGACATGATAGTGAATCAAATGATCAAGCTTTTTATGTTGAAGGTAATGTGTAAATATTAATTAATTAAACTTTTACAATGCTAATATAAAGAAGAGATGTTAGTAGCTAATTATATTGTAACCACCTTAAGCAGAAATCTCAAACAGAATTTTCAATTTTACTGACTTTAGCAAGTATATGTTGTATATATACATATAGCATATATATATTCCTTTTTTCTTTATGTTTATCATAGGCTATAATTTGACAATATTTCGATGAAAATTGATGAGTTTGAACTGAGTGAAATGTGTACTTCATATTGATTCTGGACATAATTTAGATATTTTACTTAAATATTTAAAATACTTTCATTGCTTTATACCCTCTTAATCAGTTTGTAGAGTATTTAAAAGGGCAAAACAGCACAAAACATACTTTTTCTGGCTAATCAATCAGTATAAAAATCCTCCAAGAATTTAATGTTAGCCACATACTTCTACTTCTTGCAATCTTTTATAATTTACTTTACTTTCAAATCCTAACAAAATTAATTAAATATTATTTCGAACTAAATTTCCAGAATACACAATTTTTTGGAAGAGGCTGATGAATCTATTCAAATTCTCATTTTTGTTCATGATTATAGAATTTTTATTAGCATTAGTTCTTCATAAATCTGAACACAAAATTCTGTCAAAAAAACCCCACAACAGCTAAATAAACCCAAAGTTTATAATTCACATGCACTCAAAGATTTAAGAACACAAGTCATGCGTTTTGGTTTTGCTCTTTTTTTTATCTTCTGTAGCATTTTTACTTTTGATGAAGTGATGAAACCGACCATAGGCATCACTTTCCCAGCCAATCCTGTTTGTTACGGCGTACAGGTGAAACGTACTTGGGTTTCCCATGGCATCTGCAGCTGCCTCCGGAAGAGGCAGTGTAATAGGAAAGAGAAAAGATTGCTGGCGAGGAGGGTCATTGATCCTGGGATTCCATGTTGTCTTTTTCTGTTTTATGACCATAGCAACTTACCTAACCTCTTAGATAAAATCCCCTCACTAATAAATTTGGGGACACGTATACTAGCTCTTACATCTTTTCAAGTTTTAGGATTTTGCGATTCTATTTGACCTGAAAGTTCTTCAGTAAAACTGTAAAATACCCCCACAATTGCGTGGCAAAATCCCGAGAATTTGCAAAGCTGAGACAATAAAGCACCTGGAACTGAAGGTTGGACACACAGTTCTGTCTTGTCAGATGGAATTTAGTCTACAGAGAAGAAAGAAGAGATTTCTAGGCGTGTCAGAGGCCCTGGGTTTAATTCCAAGCACTGCAAAAGAAAAAGTTAACATCATTTAATTTTATATATTTACTTCATTTACGTCAAGAAAGTATTGGGCCCAACTAGCATGCCACACAGATTGTAACTATTGATCATTCCGCATGTTAGTAATGGGAAAAGATATAAAAAATTAATGCTTGAAAATTAAGTTTAAGGTGTTTCCCAGGCTATTCAACTTGTAACTTCTTTGCCTTTAGTTTTCTTTCTTAACCTTTGGATCTGTCCCTTCAATTAACAACACTTTTGTTTCATAAATTAGACTTCCCGTATTCTGTCTTAGCTTCTAAGTAACAGTTTTCCTTAATTAATAGCTATGTGTAGTCTCATTTTCTGAGGCAGAGAGATTATAGAAAAATTCTGGGCAAGGTCTCACCATCATTACTCTGTTGAGGAAGGTTTTCTGTGTTTGTTTGCTTGTTTGTTTTAATTTTTGTTGTACTCTGCTCCCTTCTCCCAATAAATCTCTTTTATTCTCTCTTAAGATGAAATGTTAAATATGATGGAAAAATTACATGTGTAGACCTTGCACATATATACAGATTAGACCGACACCCAACACATCTCAAATCTCTGAGATTTGACTGAAATTTCAACATGCTACATTTTACAGTTTAAATATTATAAAGTCTCTTTAAATACCTTTCTGGAAGCTTCAAATAACTTGTAACACAGTGGGGAGGCATAGTATCAGTATTATTAGTAGATTAGAAAATTGAAGCACAGAAAGAAAACCTGTCTGAGTTCCCATGACTAGTTGGTTTTAGACTCTGGGCTGGGGGCATATGTCAGTGGTTAGAGCACTTGCCTAGTATCCACAAGGCCCTGGGCTCAATTCTCAGCACTACATAAAAATTAGCCTGGCATGATAGTGCACACCTGTAGTCCTAGCACTTGGGAAGCTGAGGCATGATAATTGCCATGAGTTTGAGGCCTGCCTGGGCTCCATAGTGAGTTCAGTTCCCACCTGGATTAAAGAGCAAGACCCTGTTTTGAAGAGAGAGGGAGAAAGACAGAGACGGGACCAAGAAAATTAGAGAGAGATGGAGGGAGGGAGAGAGAAGTGACTCAAGGCCACAAGATAAATTAACTTGATTCCAAGTCTAGGCAATTGAGGGGAGAATTTGGAACATATGCTTCAGATAGCACTTTGATTCCATTGTGGTGGTTTTGTGTTTTCTTTTTAATTAAAATTCTTACTTGTTACTCTTGAAAAATTTAAGTATGTATTGTTATAAATGATAAAGTCATTTCTTCTTTCAAAGGATCTGAGAGCAAGAAGTGGGAACAAAGGCATTATTTGGACCATTCCCCTGACATCAAAATGATATATGCAAGCCCATCATTTTTAATATAATTTAAAACATGAAACATAGTGATTATAAAATAAAATGTGGTTCCCAGTGATCATTGAAAGTCGCGGTCTAGATTCAATGTTGACATCTGGTAGGCAGCACAAGACAAAGACCATGTAAACAGCACAAAGGCCACATGTGTGTTAGCATCCACTTTTTCATTGCTTTCTTTTGAGCTTTTGAGGGATGATGTTAATGTTCAAGAAGATGAAAATAAAAAAAGAAAGCAAGGAAACCACTCCAGCCTAGTGGTGATTGGTAGAGTAATTGTGGGCATGGCCCCAGGATGATAGCAGCTTCTATTTAATCGATGTTGACAAGTCTGAGGAGAGCTGGGCAGGTCCCAAGAGGTAATGTTTTACTCGGAAATCCACTCAACCTAATTTCAGTAATGTAGGGCTGTGGAGGGGCCTGGAACGAAGCCAGGAAACAGGGCCATTAATGCTCAGTGTGGGCGGTGGCAGCTGGGAACACCGCCATCCCTCCAGCAGCACTGCAACGGAGCTGCCTGGCTGAGCTCAGGAGCATCCTCTGCTGCATATGCTCCTGGTATGTGCGCGCTGACAGAAGGCACAGACCTGCTATTCTCCCCCTTTCGGGGATATGAATGGGAAGCATCAGGCGAGAGCTGCTTCCAGGATCAATGTCAGCAAGAACAAAAGCCAGCTTGGCGCGCTTCATTTCAAGGACCACTGTGAAACGGTCCACCTAAATCCCATTCGTCTTTTGAGACTACCATTGCGCTGTTTCAAAGGTATACAGACAAACATTTTTGCATCTCACATCTTTATCGCCATCTTAATGTGGTCTTAATCTTAAGAGTGGTAGTTGTGGATCGAGAATGGGAAACTATTAGAGCTTTCCATTTTTCAAAACCTATGTGATTCATTAAAAATATTCAACTTGGAAGAAGTTTTGCCCTAATGGACTAACAATACTTCTTTGCTTATCACTCGCAATTTCTTTTCTCATTGCTCTTTTCTCCAAAAAAGGAGAGAGAGAGAGAGAGAGAGAGAGAGAGAGAGAGAGAGAGAGAGAGAGAGAGAGAACATTGTTTTGGTAACCACCGGAGTGAAGAACCAAAGAAGGTCGAGATTTTTTTTTTTTTTTCATTTAGTAGAATCATGTGTTGCACAGTAAGGCTCAGATCCTTTCACTGGATGAATTAATCAATAAATGAGTAATCATAACACTATGGGAGTTTGAGGTGAGAAAAGTTTAATTTTAAGCCCAGCACAGGCAATTTTGTAACTTAGTGAGGTCCTGACTCAAAATCAAACATAAAAAATACAGCTTAGTGTAAAGGCTTGATCTCCAGTACCACACACACACACACACACACACACACACACACACACACCCCACATTTTTCTTCTATTATAAAGCAATCTTCTATTCTGGAACATTAAGAATATATGAATTTACTGTCCATGATTTTAGTTTTCTCCTCTTCATATATAAATAAAGAATTTCATGAAGCTTGTCAGGGAGCATGGGGCTTAGAAGAATGAGGTTTTTGCCAATGCTAAAATGCCATAGTATGGGTAGATTATGGCTTTTTGTAAAATACTTGCATAATCTGTCAAAAGTGATTAGTATACTTTTATAAATTAAGTGATATTTAAATGATGGCATCTCAAGAACATTGACTGAAGAAAATTTTGAATCCAGACTTTAAGCTTCTCTTGCCTGGTGAAAGCCAGGCATGTCAATCAATGGCTCTTTCTCATACGATCTCACATGGTGAAGGGAACTCACCAGTTTTCTAACTCTCTTTTATAAGTGCACTAAATTCAATTGGTGTTCTTTCTTCTAACATCCTTACCTTGGAGACTAAGAATTCAACATATGAAATTTAGGAAGGGCATAAAACATTCAGATCCTAGCACTACAGTAGACTTAGTCATACTTCTCCTGTAATTTCTTAACCAAAACAATGGTAATTAATATTAGGTTTCATATTTAGTATAAGTACTCATCAAAATTAAACTGAGTAAGGAAATGCATGTTCAACTCATCGTCTTGGCCTCAGTGTGTCTAGATCTTGCTCATTGGCTAGTTTCAGGTGTAGCAACTTCCACTCCTGTGTTCAAAATAGAGCTGGTACTGAAAATCTCACTTCAATCTTTGAGGTTCTTCAGCCTCTTAAAAAGAATAATTGAAGTGACTAGCCTCAACTATTCATCTTTGACACTCACCATGATGCTCAAAGTTGATGCTCAAGATTCTGAACATTGCATCTCTAGCGTTTACAAATTAGGCAATTTGTGCCAAGACTAGATTTCATATTACTAAAGACCAGTCAGAGTTTTTCCTCTCCATTTTCAGCTGCCCATAAACCAAACCAACTCCTAGTCTCACTAAGTAAATTACAGTAGAACTGCCTGAATGAACCTGCCCTAAGTTGGAATTTGTTGCCATTTACTATCAGTATGTCTTTAAGTAAGTTTCTTAAATCTTCTGTGTCTCAGGTTCCCACTGCTGTGAAATAGGGCAATTAAAGTCACTCTGAGCATGAACTGAAATAATACAAGTAAACTTAGAAATATTCTGAGCTTATGCTGCCAGGTTAATAGTACTAACACTTTATACACAAATCTAGCAACATCATTATTTATGATACTTTCCAGGCACTAAGGTTGCTGAGTTGAGCAGACAAGAAAATGGAGATACACAACTATGCAGTCAACATAATGTGGTACACACAATGACTTGCTCAGGGTTAGCATCAGCAAACAGGAACAAGTTACCCTCCCTACATCAGGCTTCCAATGGTCTTATTTACATGTAACTAGGATTCAATTATAACCAGTTCTTCTTTGTCTGAGGTTAGGCCCTCTTCCAAGCTCATATTGAATGTACCTTCTAAGTAGATCAAGTTAGAGCAGGTACAAATCCATATGTGACTATAATTTTCATTATTGTCCCTCCATATTTTGCTGTTCTCTCCTTAACATCTATGTGGTCTCGAAACTCTTATTAAATCGACTGACTTGACCCATTTTACTTCTGCTAACTAGACAGTCCTTTATCTAAAACAATGATGATGCTTTTGCTTGATGTTAAATAATGTTAACTAAAAAATTGTCTCACAAAAAATGTATATATAACTGGATGTGTTCCACTAAATTAAGTTTCAGCTAAATAATTGACAGTTATTTTTGTAATCATCTGACTGAATGCTATCAATCTTAATTTTAGGGTTTTTACATTTTTTAACCTTTTCAAAACATTTCAGCCAATTTTAAATTTTAAAAGTTTTTCTAGGTCATTAACATTTGCTCTGTCATTCTTCTCTTTCTAGATTTCTTCTCATTCCACATATAAAATTCTTGTCTTACTGAGCCTATTTTTCCTTTTTCTCTTGAGCTTCCTAATCTCTTGAAAGTGATGCATATCAGTTTCCTAAGTTTTTAATTTAGTAAGAGTTTAATGTCTTCTGCTACAAACCGATACTTCTGTGAGCTTCTTGGCATTTTAAACCAAGATTGTGTTTCTTCTGTAATTTGAAAGGGGCTCTAAAAATGTTTCCTTTCTCTAAGCCTCATTTTGTTTCCCCATAAAAGAGGAATAATAGTAATATTTGTTAGCATTGAGAAGTCCTTGTTAGAAGTAGCAGTTCCTTGGTATGTAGTAGCAAGTACTCTATGAAGACTGACCAACACTTGCAAGTGTTCACTTCTTTCCCACTCCTGTCCTCTCTGTGCCCTTTGAGGAAGCATATCTGATTGCCTCAACATAGCCCAGGGCTTGGCTCCTCTCAGGATGGCTCCATGTAAGTGCCCTGAGGAAATCGGGTTATTTCATGGAGTATACACAGTTTAGGTGTGGCAATGAGTGAAAGTTGACATTCATACTATTGTCCTTGTTCTCCATCTTGTTCAAGCTAATTTCACTTCATTATCCCTTTCCTAGCTCCCTTGATTCTTTAGTCTGTTTATTCACTCAAAATATTGTGAAGAAAGACAGGGAGATAAAGGAAATTAACTAAAGAAAACGTGGACTATTGGCCCCAGTACAGATGCACTTGTTAAAATATTGTACTATGTTTTATTTGCTAGCTCAAAACACCTACTCTCTGAACACAATTGTGCCAATCAATCTTCGTGTGATTGGATGAAGAGACCCGTGATATAGTGATGGAACCATGGGGGCAATTGTCATAGTCATCAGTAGTTTGACCCATTGGTATTCACAGCTGGATGTGCGTGTTTAGGAAGGGGGGCCCAGTGAGAGGTGGGTCACAGGGACTGTGACTTTGGAGGGTATCATCTCTTGCTACTGCTCTTCCCCTGTGCTCTGGTTCCAGCCCCATGAGGTGACCAGCTGTCTCCAGCCCAGTTTCTTCACCATGATGTTTTTGCCTTGGAGCCAGCCGGCCATGGACTAAAATCGTGAGCCAAAATTAAGCCTCTCCTCTTTAGGTTCCAGGTGCCAGATGTTTTGCCCCAGATATAAGAAGGCTGACTAATATAGTAACACATAATCTCTCTTTTTTATTTAAAAATTTTGGAGGTGATAAAGATATTAAACTAACTTAGACATACTTGTGATATCTAAATATTCTCATAGGGTCAGAGAACTACATGAGTTCCCTGAAAAAAATATAAAAAATACTTTTTCTGGTAGAAAATAAAATGATTTATTAGTATCCCAAAAGTGTATCCCTGAGGAATGTGACTAGTACTTTTAAGTGTCACAATGATAATATTGGAATTAGTTTCAGTCAAGAACCGAATTGTTACAGTTCTTTAACAGTTAATAGCTGCCAACTTGCCAAGGAACAGCCTTAAAAATTAATTTTAGGTAGTAGCGAGTAGCATCATTGGACTCTTAGAGATGATATACCATGAGTTATGATCCCAACAAAACAAATAAAACTCTAAATCTTTAATTAAAAATAAGTCACTGTAATGTAAAATTACCCACGATAGCTGTGTATTTAATAGGCCAGCCTAGTTTGATGTATTTTTTGCCACTGAGGAAATTTACAAGAATCTCATTACATAGATGTTCCAAAGAAGGAAGTCTCAAATGTATATAAGGTGGTAGAGGATATAAGTTTTCAGCTTTATCTGAATATAAACATATAGCTGACTATTTAAAGGACATATACACTTTCATGAGCCTTTCCAATGGAGTTCTTAATAGGCCCGTTTCTCTAATATTAACATCTTCTCCCAACACTCAGTGCATTTTACTTAATATTTCTAGTTTAAGCTCCTTAAGACATAGCTGCATCATACTATTTTTGTTCAAATATTTTCAAGCATTGTCCATAACCTTTAAATTAAGCTCAAATTTGTTAGCAAGAATCCATTAACTCCAGTTTACCTTTCTAAGGAACACTGGGAACAAATAGGCATGAAAAGGAGAAAATGTAATAGCAGCTAGAAGAAGGACGTATATATTTTCAACATCAGAAAATGTTAAAAAATAATTAACACAGTAAGTCTGGAGCTGGTATCTATAGAAAGACCTATTTATAAAACTGACGCTTATCTAGCATCAGTGAACTTAGTTTTGGGATGGCTCTCAAATTCTCCAACTCAGAAGACTGGTTTCCTGTGCCTAAAATCTTTGAGCATGCAGGTGGCTTATGCTGAGCACCTGTTTTCCTCCTGGATTTCTGATAGTACGTTTTAGGCAGAGTAACTATAAGAGCAGCCCCAGTACAAACTCTGAATATGTAGGCCCAAGTGAGTATTTGTAGAAGAGGACCTCTTATATGAGATATTATAGTTCATTGCTGGATGTTATAGTACATTGAGCATATCCTTTAACTCTATAGGAAGAAGACTCTTAGAAACTATTGTATGGTTTCCTCCAATCTTTGTCTTATGCAACTTTTCCTTTTGCTTATTTTGTTTTGGATCCTTTCACTGTGATACTTTATACCAACAAATAAGACTATTGGCTGAATCCTCTTTGCACGTCGCTGAACTTAGTAGTGGTCTTGGCTGTGAACGATAAGAACGCTATTGGTTGCCAAACAAATTCTCTTTAGACAGGATGACATATTAATAAATTATCTTGTAGTAGAACATCAATTGATTAAATTCTATAAGAAAATCTTTAGTGGGAAAACCATTCTTAAAAGCTTAAAGTTGTACTTGTTAGCAAAGTGATATTTATCCTACAAATAAGGGTACACATTTGAAATGTGCTTTGTTGAAAGAAACTGAACCCTACTAGAGTGCTTTAAAAAAATTAGTGACTATTCTCAGGCACTAAGATGTCTGAGTGAAAGATGGCCAGGTATGGTACTATCATTCAGTGACGATCTTTGCCCCTGTATTTCATCATAGTTAGTGTATACATGTTGTCTTTATGGCTGTAACATAGCTGCATCACCACTGGGTATTGTCACACTTCAGACAACAGCATAGGGAAAATTCAAAGGGCAAGGCCAACTCTGCCCTCCTCTGGGAATTCGATCTCTATCTAATTGGCCAGCACTGTTATGTGGCAATGCCTAGATCCAACTGGAACTGGAAATTCAGAAATGTCATTTCTAATCATTGCACAACTAAAACTAATGGGTGAAAGAGTAGTAGTGGATGCCCAATAACCCACATAAATTATCTCATCACTATTATTCTGACACTAACGGAACAGAAAACAAGATTAGTGTTGATTCCCTATGTGAATATCTCATATGTTGATACTTTATAGTTAAGACTGAAGTTAAAGACCATAGTGATTTTTGTTGGGTGGACAACCTGCCCTGAACACTCTGCCTTTGTTCTCAAGCTCTGAACTACGTGCCAAGAAGCATCTTCCTAGAGTCAAATTCTTTTAAATGGGGATATTGTATTTTGAGACACCAGTAGTCGCTTTTATCTTAAAGCTTTTATATAATGGTATGAAACGAAGATACGTATTATACTAGCATCTAATCAGAAGAGACACAATACTAATGTTCCTCTTTCTCTTCCACCCCATCTATTTTTTCTTTTATTTACTTTGTTCTTCCTCAGAAGCTGTAGATGAAACCAAACCTAAGGAAAGTGCCCGGCAGGATGAGGGCAAAGAAGACCGGGAGGCTGACCAAGAACATGCCTGAACTTTAAGACACGGCTTTCCACGCTCCCACCCTCCCCTCTCCTGAGCCCTCTCTCTCCTGCCCTTTCTCTGCTCCACTCTAAAGTTTCCCTTCCTGTCCTGCTCACGTCTGTGAGTCTGTCCTCTCCCACCCACTAGCCCTCTTTCTCTCTGTGTGGCAAACATTTAAAAAAAAAAAAAGCAGGAAAGATCCCAAGTCAAACAGTGTGGCTTAAACATTTTTTGTTTCTTGGTGTTGTTATGGCGAGTTTTTGGTAACGATGATTCAATCATTTTGGGAAATTCTTGCACTGTATCCCAGTTTTTTGATCTGGTGCGTGTGGCCCTGTGGGAGTCCACTTTCCTCTTTCTCTGTTCCAAGTGTGTGTGCAATGTTCCGTTCATCTGAGGAGTCCAAAATATTGAGTGAATTCAAAACCATTTTTGTTTTCCTCCTTTTCAATGTGATGGAATGAACAATAAGAAAAAAAAAACCTAAAAAACCCAGTTTGTTTTAAAAATAAATAAATAAATAACTAAATAAAGCAAATGTGCCAATTAGCGTAACTTGCGGCTCTAAGGCTCCTTTTTCAATCTGAATATTAATAAATCATGAGAGTAATCAGACTCCAATGGCTCTGTGTTTCTGTTCTACAATCTTATTAGTTGGCTACACTTCACAATTTTAAATTTCGTATTTTTCCTGGTCTCTCAGACGGAAACCAACAACTTAAAAGGAAAAGAAGCCTAAGGTTCAGATCAGGACCAATGTCTCTTGTCCTTCAGGGATGAGTGGAAACAGTAATAGTTCACTAGGATTGTTGTGACAAAATGTCAGAGACTGAACGTCTTAAAAAACAGATGCTTACTTTCTCATAGTTTTAGAGGTTGGAAGTGTGAGATAAAGATGGTGATGGTATTGATTCCTTCAAAGGATTGTGAGGAAATGGCATGCTGCCGACTTTACTCTGTGGCTTATAAACAAGCCGCGTCACACTGGGTCCCTTCCTGTCTTTTCTTCTATGCTTTTGTTTGTATCCAGGTACCTCCTTTTTACTGTGGGAACCAGTCATGTTACATCAGGACCGCCTTAATGACCTCATTGTAACTTCTCTTGATCAAGATTTTATCTCCAAGATAAGGTCATTCTGAAGTTCTAAAGGTTAGGTCTTCAACATGAATTTAGAGGAGGAGTACACAAATTTCAACTCATAATAGGCACTAAAGACTGGCGTTTCCTAAATTTTCCTCCGAGTAATTTCAAAATTCAGGATTTGGCTTACCCAGTAAGCCCAAGATTTACTTTTGTATATGTAATTTTTAGAAGTCAGGAGGCTTCGGTTTAGAATACCATTTAATTTAATCCAAATACTGATCCAGTTCAATATATTTTCCATGAATTTTGATTGGACTTCAATCCTTGTACACAGCAGGTGTCAGGTTCTAATTAGTCACCATCATACCTAATGATGATGATATCATGGTATATGAGAAAAAATATTCATTTATCAAAGCCATTGTTAGTCTTCTTGGAACTTCATTTCCAGTTCTAGATTTTTAAAAACTAACTTAAAAATCTGGAACTACCTTCCATTACAAGGTAGCTTCCAAGAGAAAAAAAACAATTTTCCTAAATCTTGAAGTGTTCATTTTGTTTCTCTCTTCTTAAACTCTGGTGCAAATTCATAGGAGACCACACTCTGCCCTGGCCTCATATCTCCACCCAGATTCATATATGTCCAAAGGACTCCCTCCAGTTTCCCAAACCCATCTGCATAATCTAAAAATGTGTAATTGGGAAAATAAATGTGAGTCAAAGGGAAGACCTCAGAACGGTGAAGATTATGACAATAGATCATATTAGGAGGAGCAACCCATTCTTGCATGTCATATCTCTGCATATCATCGCTTTCTTGAACTAATACCTATTAATGTTTCAAACAAAGCTGATGTCATGTGAAGGATGGGCCCTGCCTGACCTTAAGTGAGACTTGCATTAGGAGAAATCCCTGCCCTCCCCCCCAAAAAAAAAACAAAGTATAAATATTTCATACAAAAACAAGTTTAGAGTTCACTTTCATTCTAAGTTAGTTCCAGGCAAGACTTTGAAACAGGCATTTGGGGCTTAATCTTGATCTGACTAATTTCTCATTGGTCATAGGACAAGGTCTTTGTAAGGCTATCCATGAATTGATGCCAACTCACAGGACCATTGATAAACAACATATAGATATTAATTTAAGAATTTTCATATACCTTAACCTGTTATAGTAGAATAAACGCTTTAATTTCTTCCAAATCTATACCTCTTAAGCAACCTCTTCAAAACACAGTTTTAAATGTCTTCCACTAAATCTGCTTTAATAATGAAAGCAATAGAATTTTTAAAGCATCTATTTATATACACTGTGGATTTAGCTCTTTTTTCGTAATTGAGATTTTACATTTATTTAAGAATGTCTATTTTTTCTTTGATTTTTTTTTTTTTTTTGAGATAGGGTCTCACTCTGTAGTCTAGGCTGATCTTGTACTCAATACGTAGTCCACACTGGCCTTGAATTCATGGCAATGCTCCTGCCTCAGACTCCCAAGTGCTGGGATTACAGGTGTTCACCATGTCCAGCTATTACGTGGTGCATGGGAATTAAACCTAAGAGCCTTACATAGGCCAGCAAGCAATCTGATCAGTGAGCTTTGACTCCAGCCCCAAATACTTTGTTGCTTACAGACTTTGAGGGTCGGGATTACTCATCAGTGAGGCTTATAAAGATGTACCAAGACTGCCCGTAGCTCTCACTTCGCTAAAAAGTAGTGTGACGGCACAGCATACATAAACTCAGAGTGATATTTAAAAACTTGGACCATTCATGCTCCAGGAGCATAGGTTCGAAATTCTGTTCAAAAAGCAACACAGTTTGTTGACACTAAATCCTCTACATCTGGATTACTTTGAAAAATGAAACTAGGCTGAGGACAAGTACAAAAGGCCTCAACATAGTCAGATGATCCTTTCAAAGGATAACAAAGTCACAGTCTGGGCGCCAGATCTAATACTCCATTGGGAACAAATCATAACCTTGTCTGCAGGAAATAAGGTCTTTTTGAATAAGCTGCATTATTGGGCTCTAAAATATCCAGGCATGATGTAATAAAATTTGATTCTCTCTGAAGATAAAGAAGTTTCTAAAATAGAAGTATTATTGCTAACACCCTACTTGAGCTTTGTTAGTTCTCCAGCCGTTTCCAACAGCCTCTGCCCAGAGGTTTAGGTCAGAAATGGAGGAAGCAACCTTACTTCTCTTTTCTTTATATAACATTTAATTCATGAGGAAGTCTGCTATGTAGATTCCTGATGAGAAAGAGGACAAAATATGTGCCTACTGCTGTGACTATCTCTTTACTTCCCCTGGTCATTTTGGGGTGACAGCATTCTTTCACAGATGTCTCATCCTGTATTCAGCTTCTGTGAGGTTCCTAAGAGGGATTATAGAATTCCCTTTCTCAGTCAGTATTTCAGCTTAAAGCCACAAAGAGGTATCAAAGACACCCCCCTTCATGGCATTGGCCAGCCCCATGAGAGCCTGCACTGAAGCCGTGGTACAAAAGCCTAGTCGGTAGACAAATTAACACCATGAACAATTTGCATAGATCAGAATAAAAATCACCAGAGGCTCCATTAACTTTAATGTTTCAGTACATTTTCTGTTGTCATGGAAACACAGCTTCTATTCAGGTGGCTATAAAAATATCTTGATTGGTGACCCTTCTAACTAAATGTCAGCTAATAAGCATATCATTAGAAATATGGGCTTTTTAAACTTCAACCAGAACTCTCGTCTCACTTTTTTCTCTAGAAGAACAAAATCTGCACCTGCTTATCATTCACAAAAATTCCGCATCCACATCTGTCACCACTTCCAGGTAAGTCTTTATCCCTAAAACAAATTACACTTGTGTCCTTTTGTCCTGGTAAACAAATCACAGTCATCAAGCGTGGGGACAAGACCATAGCTATGAGACGGATGAGTCCTTAACATGATCTTGGAAAAATACTATGAAAATGATAAGGTCATCTTGCTTGTATGCTTTTCAGCAGATCGGTTACCTGACTTGTTTTCTTATGGGTATATGTCACTGTTGGTAATAACGGCAGGTTGAGTGTTAAGAATGATACCTTTCTAGGTATATTTTCAATGAAATGAGTGGCCTCTATACAAGAGAAAAATGGTGATGGTGAATTTCATATCACATCAGTCCAGGCCTTGGAAGTTCGTGGGATTGTCAGAAGAGTCTTATAATAATTTTAATGTTGACTCAATGCTATTTTGTTGGAGAGTGGTAGAAAATATAAATAAGATAAGCATAAGATAAAAATAATCCATAGTTTACTACTGAAATTAAATCAGATTAACATTTAGAGATACAGTCTTATATAGTCTGTCAGCTGGCTTGTCTATCTTCATCCCTAGCCATATATCACCACCCACTTACCTGTTTATCTATATTCATATGTACATGTAGATATTTCTTTAAATACATATATACTTAAAACAAAAATGGACCCATGCTAGGCATATTATTTTGCAAAGTGCTTTAGGCACTCAATAACAAATTGCAGGAATCTTTTTAATGTCAATAAATGCACATTTACAGCACTGCTGTTTAGTAGCTACAGCAGTGTTCTATATTGTGTTGATAAGGGAATCTATTTATTCAGACCCATAAAAAAACTAGGTCAAATGAATGAATATGTTAAAGGCTTTGATAGAATTTCCCACCAGAGAGACAGAGGACTTTAAAATTCAGGCATAACCGCTTCCCAGTGCCACGTAAAGACTTACTGAAGCCTATCACAAAAGGGAAAATGTGCAACCCCGAGGTATCGTTATGAAACTATTGTCCCATATATACAACCAAGTATGAAAGTTATAAATATTCTATAATCACAAACTGTGTATAAGCCTTCTGTTGCTCCATATCATCATCAACCCTCGTAAATCTGCCTGCTGGTGGAGCTAGGCTGCCTTGCCTTGTCAAGCCCAGAAAATGAGGGCTGGCTGAAAAGAAATGACCCCGTTGCACAATGTAGTGCAGAACTATACAAAAAGCAACGTCTCTGTATTTAAACATGTTGGTTTTGTTTTTTATAATTACTTTTGCATTGGCTTTGATTTCAAAAATATTGCGTTGAAATACTGTCTTGATTACTAAATCTTTTGGAATAACTTTAAAATTTGCACTGAGTTAAGTGCCTCTCATATGCCTTAATCTTGGCCCTGCTGCCTCTAAAAGAAATACTAATGTCATTGGCTCCCAAGTCCTCTGTTTTGGATGTACTTTGTGTGTTTTCCAAGTGTTCATATCTCCTAGACCTGATCAGCATGTTGGTGCTGTTGAGAGATGTTTTTAGCCAGTGAGCGGTGTTGGGATTACGGGCACAGCATTGCTCCTGTTAGAACTATGAGATTTTTTGAGTTCTGTTTGCTCCTCTGAATTCTGACATATGTGCTGTTAGGCAAGGAGCAAGTGCTGGGCCCAGTGGCAGGACTCTGGGAGACAGAGACTGGAAGATGAGCGCAGCCTGAATAATTTAATGACTTACTGAGACTCTGTTTAAAAACAAAAATAAAAAGGAAAATGAGATGGAGATGTAGGTCAGTGTGCATATGCTGGGATCAGTCTCCAACACCACAGATACACATACACACTTGGGAGCTAGCCAGAGGCGGAATGTAGGGGCTGACACCTATAATTCCAGCTACTCAGAAGGCTGAGACAAGAGCATCTCAAGTTGAAAGCCAGCCTGAGCTACTTAGTGATATCCCGACTCTACTTTTTTTAAAAGAAGGAACTGGTAATGTAGCTCAGTGGCGGAGGGATCCCCCAGCATGCATAAGGCCCTGGGTTCAAACAGCAGTTCCTCCTATTCACCACGTTCTCACATGCCCCATAAGTTAGCTAAGAAGCCAACTTAGCCCCTCCGACCTGTCTCTTCTGCTGTTTCAAGAGGCAGTCACTGGCTTGCTCCTACCTGCGATCTCACCAGTGGCATCTGCACCACAAAGTGATGCAGCCGAAAGATCTGTGTGATACATCCTGTGCTAGGTCATCGGGACTTTCAGCCTCCAAGACCGTGAGCCAAGTAAGCCTCTCTGTGTGTCATGCTAACCTCTCTCAGACAGGTTGTGAGACCTATGAAAAGCCGACTGCCCAATGCACCTGCAGAATATGCAGATGATCGTTCCACAGCTTGACTAGATGGGGCCTCGGTGACCCCCACACACTGTAAGGCTAGACGGTTGGTGAGAATATTAAATATCTAGGATTGCAGTAGTCAATAGGGTGACTTTAAGAAGCTATCCTGCTTTCTAGAGTGAATGTTTATATACTTCATAATATATATGCTGAGGCCTAATTCCTAATGTAACGGTAGTGGGAGGCGGGGCCTTTGAGAGGCAAGTCGCCAAGGAGGACTAAGCCTTTGAGGTGGAATTAACACCTGTGATAACATAAGAGAAGCCATTGGCTCTCACTCTCTCTCCTTTTGCCATGTGAGATGTGAGAAGGTAGCTTTCTGTGGGGGGAGAGGGCCTTCACGGGTTCCTGACTATGCTGCCACCCTGATCTCAGAAATATAAAAGATACCATTCTGTTCTTTATGAGCCAATCAATCTGTGGTACTTTTTGTCAGAGCAGCTCAAATTGACTAGACAATAGAGAGTACTAAACAGTGGTATGTGGATTAAAGCTGATTCGGGCTTGGAGATGTAAAGAATTTGTGATTGATCTACACATTGAAAAAAAAAAAAGACCTAAACACTAACCGAGGATAGGGATGTCCACATTAGAGACGCCAAACCGATCTGCCAATCTGTGGTGTATGATAGTTACGACTCCACAGGGCTGCCCTTATCTGAAAAGAGTTTCTTTATGAAACTGGATTTCTTCACTTAAAAAATTCATGTTCCTGAAAAGCTAATTAACTAGGGACCTGATAAATTGAAGAACTAGCAAGCTTTATAGAGACTCAACACTTATTACTTAACTTACTATGGGTAGAATTTATGTTTAAGCTATACATTAGAAGATGACATTTTATTTTATAATTATAAATGAGAAGAAGATGTCTCTCTAAAAAATAGGAAGAAGAATATTAAGTATATTCTTCTACTTTACAAGAACCCCTCCAGGGTTTCTAGAGGGAAGCACTGTGGACAACCTGCTCTAGAGTATTTAACTTAATTAGCAGGTATGTGGCTGCTGTGGAAAGAGGGGGACCAGAGGACACTAATGAAAGCAAACTGAGTGAGCTGGCAGGTGAAACCCAGACGTATTGATGTTGAGCGAAGTAACTGAAGTGTTCATGCTGGTCCTGAAAGCGCAAGAGCTCAGTGGGAGAGGAGAAGCTCCCTCTTGACAGGACCAAGAGAGACAATTCTACCACATTGCAATGAATGCAGACTTTGCTGCTGGACAGGCGGCCAGCCTGCGCAGGAGGGGCACTTGAGTTCTGCCGAGAGACTTAGCACAAAAATAACTCCCAGCACTCACCACCGCATTCCAGCAGTGCCGAGACGGGAGCCATCTTCAGAAGCCTCTATTACGAGAGTGGGCTACACGGGAGAATAGAAACACATTTTTTCCCAAGTCCTAAAAGCCATTTTCTTCAGTAGGGCAGAAGGCATCCTTCCTAAAACTCAGGTTGGACCTGGGAGAATGGTGACCCTAACAGAGATCAGCTAAGATTGCTGGAAAGGAGAAAGCACCGTCACGGCTCTCTTGTGAGAGGCGGAGCTTGGACTTTAGAGGGATCCGACACAGGTTGCTGAAAAACATGAAAACACAAAACCACCCAGCAGACAACTCGGCAGCCATATGGAGGGAAACTCAGAAAGAAAAAAAAAAAGAGTTTGAGTATTGTGACAGGAAGAGTCCATCCATGAAGTCTTGTGTGTGTTGTGTAGGTCTAGTGCTGGGTGAGGAAACGGGCTGAAAGCTGCATGCTTGTAGCCGCTCATCCCAGCACAGACTCCACCCACAAGCCACTGCCCTGCTCAAAGGCATTCACAGTATTTGCGGCAGCACAGACACCTGCCAACCACAACTCGTAGAGCACAGAACAGTGTCTCTGGAACTGAGATACACAATCCAGACCAGCCTACAGGCCAGGTAAGTGAGAGGCTCAGCAAGCAACCCAAATTCTTCCTGAACACTCATTATCAGCTGCCGCACCCGAGAGACACCAGGTCTGAATCTCCTCCCGCCCCTGACAGCTTGGCCTTAGCTCTCATCTGTGGCCACAAGAGGCAGAGGCCACGGAAAGGCAGATTGCGCTGAAGGATTTGGTCTACACAGACGTTGAGTAGGGGATCTATGGACTAAAAAGATTTTTACAACCTCTCCTATCTCAGGCAGTGTCCAATAGTAGAGGTCTGGAGTAGGGGGGAAGGGCTTTCTCACAAATATATCTATAAGGAGGAATATCGATCATGGTTTGTCTTGTCTGTGTATATGTGTACATGTTCTGTCTTCTCCTTTATATATTCTCTAGGCTGTCTACTTTCCCCATTTTCTGTGCACACACACCTACCCACCCCCACAATGTGTGTGCATATGACTATTGTTGTTTATTTTTAGCATATTTTGCATTACATCTGCCTTAGTTTTCCTCAGTTAATGAACCAGTAGAGATTTCTTTTAAATAAATTTTTAATTACATGTTATTATAGGGTTGCTTGCTGACTTGTGATGTTACTACTAAGTCTGATTAAAGATGGAACCTAGCTTTTTGAACAGGTTGAATGTATGTTTTCATACTGAGAAATACCAAGAGATCAGAACACCACACAAAGAAAATGTACATTCCTAAAAAGACACAAAATATTACAGGAGACATCTATCTCATCTGATATAAAAATCAATATACTGAGAGAGAGAGAGAGAGAGAGAGAGAGAGAGAGAGAGAGAGAGAGGAGAAAGGAATCATCAGGGAATAAGGCAAAAAGGGGCTTCAAAAATTCAAAACTCCCAAACACTGATTTCACAGATACCAATATAGGTGAAATGCCAGTTAAAGAATTTTTTAAATTTGATGGCTAAAGTAATCAATGAACTCTAAGAAAATATAAATATGCAGCTGAACAATGCAGGATACAAACTTCTATAAATATAGAGGTACTGGAAAAGTACCAAGCTGAAATCCTGAAAAATGAAAAGTTCAATAATCTAAATTAAAACCCAACTGAAATCTCAACAGTAGAACAGATGACATCCAAGAAAGAATAACACGTTTTAAAGACACAGTGGATATGTGAAGACATTTAGACAGTACTAGAAGGGAAAGGATTTATTAACAGAACATTCAAGAGCTCTGGAACAACAATGAAAGACCAGATTAAAGAAGTATGGGTCTTAAAGAAGAAGAAGAAATACAAAGTAATGACATAGAAAGCCTATCCACTGAAATAGAACATTTCCCAAAACTGGCCAATGAGGTGAAGGTCCTGGAACTGGAGGCATTTAGAATTTCAAAGAACATGATCAAAACACAAACAAACAAAAATGCAGCAAATAGCCTTCCCTTATCTAATATATAATTGTCAAATTGCCAAAAATTTAGAATAAAGAGCAAAAGAAGTTTCAAATCACTTATAATGGCAAACCTTTCAGAATAACAGCAGATCTCTCAACAGAAACACCAGAGCAAATGTGGGGTTCATTTGATGTGTTTCCAGCCTTGAAAGAAAACAGATGCCAACCTAGATTACTCTATCCTTTAAAATTATCTTTCAGAATTGAAGAAAAAAAAGAATTTCCAAGATACACATAAATTAAAGAAATTCATGATCAGTAAGCCAGGGTTGCAGAAAATACTTAAGGGGATCCCAAACACAAAGGAAGAAGACAACCACAAGCCTGAGTGCGATGCAAAGCACTTCCTCTTTAGTGAGAACTGAATGAGATAGATGTGCCCTCCTCTTCAACAGAGGACTTGACACTTCAGCCAGAATAATGAGACAAACGAAGAAAACAGAAAGGATAAAGGTAGAAATGAAAGAACTAAAGGTATCCCAATTGGTCTACAAAACCCTAAAACTTCCAGAAAGCACTTATATTTTGAGGAATAAACTCAGCATAATAGGAAAACACACACACACACACACACACACACACACACACACACACAAACAAACAAAATACCATTTCTATGTACCAAAATGAAACTGCCAAAAAAAAAACAAGAAAACAATTTAAATAGCACTAGCTTCAAAAAGTTAAAATACTTAGGAACCAATCTAACCAAAGGCTTGATTAGGATGCAATAAATGAAAATTTTCCTAAGTTAAACACAATGATTATGTCACAGAAACATATAATAATGAAAATATCAATTATAAGGAAAAAATAAAATTATAGAACTCTGAAGACAGAAATTAAAGACATTAGAAAATGAAAAACCTCTCTTGTTCATGGATTAGCAGAACTAATAGTGTTACAATGGCCAAAAGATTCAATAAAACTCCAGCATAATACTATAATATTTTTCACAGAGCTAAAAACTTACCCTAAAATTCATGTCGAAGTATGAAAGACCTAGGAAACCAAAATAATTTTTAGCAAAAAAATGGAGGCATTACAATAACCAATTCTCACATATGCTACAAAGTCATAATAACAAAACCAGCATGCACTAGTATAAAAAGTCCATAGAATGATACAATAGAGGATCCAGAAGCAACCCCTTGCCCTTACAGACATGAGTCTTGACAAAGGAGATAAAAGCGTATGTTGGAGAAAAGAAAACCTCTCAGAAAATGGTGTGGGAAAACTGCATATTCGTATGCAAATTATTGAAAGTTAAATCCTATCTCTCCTCTGGTATGAAAATGGATCAAAGATCTACATATAGGCTGAAGACATAGAGACTGCTAGAAGAAAACCTAGGGGAAAACACTTGAAGCCACAAGTTTTTGCAAATACATCCTGAATAGAACTGAAATAACACAGGAAATAATAGCAGGAGTCTCTAAACAGGACTATGTCAAATTAAGAGTACTCTGTGCGTCAAAGGTAGCAATCAATGCAATGAAAAAAACACCATGCAACATTGGAAAAATATTTACCAGCTACTCTTAAAACTGAGGATTAATACCTAAATTAAAGTATTTTTAAAAATTAGCACCAAAAACATCACCTAATAAATAAATGGGCAAAAGACTTGAACAAACAGTCCTCAAAAAATTAGAGATGGACAATATATACAGAAAAAATGTTCAACATAATTGGTAATTGGTATAATTGGTATCTAAAATGAAGATACTACTTGGCCCAGACATACCACTGCTCAGTGTGTCCCCAAAAGAATTTTTTAAAATACCGCAGTGATTCCTGCATGCACATGTTTTTTTTATGATGCAATTCACAATAGGTAAGCTGTGAAAATAGCTTAGATGCCTGTCAGCTGATGAGTGGGTAAATAAAGTTTGGTACAAAAACATAATTGAATATTATTCAGACATTAAAAAAAACAAAATCATGTCATTAGCAGAAAAGTAGATGGTGTTGGACACCTTTATGTTAAGCCAGATAAACCAGACATAGAAAGCTAAACACGGTGTATTTTCTAATACAAAGAATCAAAAACAAAATTGAAAGCTGAGATGACAGAAATATAAAAGAACACTAGAGAAGGAGGGAAGGGGAAGTTGGATAATGAAGAGTGAAAAACAATAATAGTATGCTATACATATGCACCAATAAGCCAATGTACAACCTGTTACTCTGTATTACTAAAACACAGTTTAGTCACTTTCTCATCACTGGGACACAATATTGAACACCCACAACTTCAAAGAGGAAGTATTTATCTCGCTAACAGTTCAGAGTTCTTAGACTATTCACCATTAGCGGTCAGTGGTGGAGGAGCAAGGTGGAAAGCCCTACCCAAGGAGTACCAGGGCATGGCCACAAGAAGCACAGAGATCTGGGGGCAAGAACGTACACACCTTCAGTAATGCATTCCTCCAATCAGGCGCCACCTTCTAATAGCATGCTAAATTATCAATAGATCAATCCACTTGATCCAATTAACCTCCATGATCAATTACCTTATAAACACATGAGTCTTTTAGGGTTATTCCAGATCCAACCTCTACCATGAACTAATAACATTTATAAAAACTTATTTGAAATGATAGAAATAAAAGGAAGTATTTGTGTCTTTCTGTTTCTCTACCTTGCTTTGCTCCTTCTCTCTTTTCCATTAGGAACTAAATTAAGGAAGAGAGAGCGGAATGTCGGGAAGCTTCCTACACAAGAGCACATGTGGCGATGGCGTGGGCAGGAGGCAGCATCTGTGTCCTGCTTCAGAACCACCAAGACTCAGTGATGTCTGTGAGCATCATCTCTCCGACCGAGTTTACAGAGTTGCTGACTTTCTGACCTTTTGTCTCTAGAGAACCACCATGTACCCTATGTCTATGGATGTTACCTTCCTCTCCCTGCTGTAGCCCAAAATGGCAGTTTGGATGTCTCTTGCTAGACAGTAAAATTCTTTAAAATTCTTTAAAATGAAATTTTATGCCCTTTTTTTGTTTTTGTACTGTAGTTACTTGAAAGCGATAGTAAGTATCAGGCAAATGTCAAACAAATGTACGAATAAATGACAAATAAATGAAAAAAATGGATTTCTAATTCCTATATATTAGCTGTTCTTTTCTCTTTCTTTGACTTAGAAGCCTTCCTATAGGGCACCAGGATGCAGCTAGGGCCCTTATGCAGGAAATCACCTTGTCCAAAAGGAAGAGTATTTCTTGAAAACTTGGATCTACTACATATCCTGCCCAGTGATCAAACTTTAGCAGTAATTTGCACAGAAATCTGATAAACTTTAGCCATCCATATAAGAGATCCAGCCAATCCTGAGTTCCTGACTTCACATCGCTGGCTTTGATGCCTTATTCCCGCCATTACACTTGCATTTTCCCATCCTGCAGTGCTTTTCCCCCAGATGGCCACACGTGTTTTCAGGTCATTCTCAACTCCCGCCTTCTCATTGAAGCTTTCCTTAATTGGCTCACCAATATTCTCTCTTTCCTTTTTGAATGAGAATATTTCAAATAAAGACAAGCCTTATCTCCATTTAAAACATCCTTTGACCAATTATTTTACATACTTGGATTCCATCCTTAGATTACAAGCCTCATGAACCTCAGAGGGTTTCCTGTTTTGATTATACCTCCAGTTGATGTTCACTTGAAACTTAATACATGCCACATGGCTAGATTCAAAATTCCAAACAGAAATCTTATTTTAATTCTTGCACTTATTTCTTGAACTTGGAACATACACTTTGATCTTTCCATTTTTAAAATTGGTTCCTTCTCACTATAGCATGCATACATGTTCTCCTATCCCACAATATTCTTTACTGAAAGAGAGCCAACATTTTTAGCCACCTGATACACAAATACTTTTATACACCACACAAATACTTTTCACATTTCTCTGGTAATAGACTACCTCTTCCCTATTCTCTAGTTTTGGAGGAGCTGACTTTAATTCTGTCTGCTTCAACATAGAGCAGACATAAGAATTAGGCCACGTAAATTGAGCTTTCATAGGTACTAGCTGTTTCTTCACCATGTGGAGAAAGCATGCCCAAGAAGGGAAAAACAAAACAAAATAAAACAAAATCTTGGTAACATTGTTTGTACCGAGGCCCTAATAATCTGTTTGGTGCTTTAGTTTTCTTAACTTGTACTTCTATTATGCACACTTCTAGAGTGAGGTCATGCAAATCTCTTGACTATGGTAATTAAAGTAACCATGAAACATGAACGTATGGTTCAAGTCATGATCTCCCTTGAAGTTGTCTACCAGAGATAGTAGAAAGAAACAACACTTATACTGGTAGGGTTTCTAAACAAGTGAATGTAAGTATTCCATAGATTGTGCTGTTTGCTCATCATGGAGAGGAAGCCTGTCCAAGGAAGATGGAAACACAACATTGTTTAGTCCTGTAACTCTAAAAATACTACAAATACTTTTTTTGCTTTAGCTTGATTAAATTGTGCTTTTCACACAATTTAAAAGTTCCATGATGTGTTATAATACAATTTCCACTAAGGCTGTTCCAGCCTTGGAACAATATGGTTTGCTATGTAATATGTATAGAGTATCTTCATTTTTTTATTGATTACTAAGATATTTTCAAGATTTAATCCAGAAAGTAAAAATATTGAGGGGCAACACCATATTCATAGTAGAAGTGCATGATATAGCTAAGGCTGAAACTGAGGCTGTTATCAGTGACATTTGTTCTATCTCCAAACTCTGAGTGAATATCACAAAGCAAATTTTACGCTTAGAAGATCAGGGTGTAATCTATTCTTGAAATCATAGGTATCTTTTTCAAAAACCTTAATTTACATCAGAACAGCATATGGTATGACAGTAATTATACATTTTAATAAACATGAATCTTTTCTTATTAGCAAACTATGCTAGAAAATATTTTTAAATATTTACTCTGGATATAGTACCATTATGATAAAACAGAGTGGGTGTTTAACAGATTGAAAATTAATATAGTTTTATTGCCTGGAATATAAGACACTATACATCTATGTGCATATATACACCTACACATGTGTGTGTGTTCATATATATACAGATACAAATACATTTATGTGGATAGTATGTATACATGCTATAATACTTTCATGAAGTGTAAAAAAGGGACCATAAGTGGCTGCAGGAATGGCTCAGTGGATAAAAGCGCTTGAGCAAGAGCTAAGCCAAGCGCTAAGTACCCGAGTTCGATTCCCCAACACCACATAAGCTGGGTGTGGTGGCGCACACCCGTAATCCCAGCACTCGGGAGGCTGAGACAGGAGGATTGCCGTGAATCCAAGGCCAGCCAGGACCACAGAGCAAGACCCTGTCTCAAAAAAGGGACCATAAATATGAAATTAAAAACAAAATAAAACAAAAACACTGAAGCTTTACTTTAGCAGTGGTACCAGAGAATTGAGTGGAACTTGTACCCATCCTAGATCCAAAGGGATTAGGACAGAGGAAGAGCTCATTTCCCCCAGATATTTCTTAAAGTAGAGATATTTATCCAGCATCAGGGGCTTTGTTTTGCCCCTGAATAGACAAAGCCCCACTACTGTGTTCTCCTGGTAGACCTTGACGTTAACATGTCCTGATGTGTGCTCCCAAGCCCAGGCCATTAGCAGATACTTTAAAGCCAAGGTCAAGGTAGTTTAGAGGGGTTCAATTCTCTTATTTATACCTGCTCAAGCATTTTTGTAGTATGGCTAGAAATCTAGAAGCTACTCATAGTTCAAACTGTTGTCAATTGATTCTCAATAAATGTGTTAATTACTTGTACTGCCCAACATGTAGAAGATAACAAGAGAAAAAGGGTGTGAAACAATGGCAGGGTGAAGTTGTGAGGGCTACAGCGGGAGAATAAATAGGGCGAGAAAAGTAAGTAAAGGGGGATCTGAAGTGTGCAGTCAATCAAGAAGCCTTCACGGAGGAGGAAAAACAGAAAAACGTACTGTCAGTGACTTGAAAGACTCTGGCAACTAAAGAAGCGGGAAAAGGGTATTCCAGCTGGAGAAATCTAAAGATACTAAAGAGCCTGATTTGGATTTGATTGGAAATGGCAGGCATCTGGAAGCTATGGTCACACTACAAGGAGATGCCTGGCTCGATATACAAAGGAGAACAGGAGGGAAAAGAGAAAAAAAAAATAGGCCACATCTTTTGTCCTGGCACTCACTCTAGAGAGATTAAGGCAGGAAGATCTCTACGAGTTCCAGACAGTGTGGGCTACACAGTGAGATCAAGGCCAGCTTGGACTATAAAGTGAGACCCTGTCTCAAAAACAAAACAAAACAGCAAAATGAGGAAATGAAGAATTTAGACAAATAAAAATTTGGACTAGAGTTTACCCAATGGTATTCAGGGAGACAACCTCAAGAATATATATGTGATAGAATTCAGCGAACTTGTAAAAGTGAATGGAAAATAAAATGCATCTTTATTTTTTACTGATTGTTATGTGAAATTTAACGTTCCCTCTAATTTTGAAGGTAGTTAACAAGTCAGTCTTTTTAGCAGTATCTGTGACTTTGTCAGTAAAAGAAATGGAGCATTTTCATTTCATTCTATAATTGTCACAGATATCTAGAGATCAGATATATGTTGTGCACATCTTCAAAATATTAGTAATTATAGAACCTGCTGCTACATGTTGTTATTTAATGGGTTAATACAAAACTGCATCTGTAACTGTATCACAAGGTATCAACTACATCAATGTGGTAATTCTGGTAATTCATTACACAAAAGTTTGTGTTACAACTGCATATCATTCTATAATTTTAAAATATACTGTATCAACTGTAAAAGAATTACTGGTTGTGGTAGCTACATTTTCCGTCACTGTGACTCAATACTCGACATCCATAGCTTAAGGAGGGAAAATTTATTGTAGCTTACAATTCCAAGAGGTCTCATTCTGCTCATGGGTGGGTGGCTGGAAGATGGTAGAATCACATAGTGGGGTCACAGCTACAGCCAGAGCCAGAGCTGGAGGTCCAGAGACAGAGCTTTTTACTGCATGGCAGAACTGGAAAAATCTGGGAGGAAAGGCAGAACCAGCACATTCCCCTCCAGGTCAAGCCTCAAGCATCTGTCCCTCCAGCCAAGTCCCACCTTCCAACACTACACAATATCCATAGGTACATGAGCCTTTTGGGGGACATCCTAAATCAAAACCGCAACATTCCATCCCTGGCCGCCAAAAGATTGAGGTCTACTCCCTTAAGCAAAAGGCATTTAATCCTTTTCCAAGAGTTGCCAAAGTTTTAACAGTTCCACCACTGTAAAAAAAAGTCCAAAATCCAAAGTCTCCTCTGAGATGCAAGGTATACTCTCAGCTGAGCTCCTGTGAAAATTAAAAAGAGTTAAGCCCTTCCAACACACAATGGCACAGGGTATATTCCTATTCCAAAAGGGAGGAATTGAAGGATAAAAGGCAATAGGAACAAAACAATTCTTAAACCCAACAGGGCAAGGGTTAAATCCCACAGTCCTATGTCTATCACTCCAGGTAACATAAGAACTCCAAAGGGCTTGGGTGACCCTGCCAGTATAGCATAGCCACTGGCTACAACCTTCATCTTCTCTGCTTTGAGCTGAATCTACTCATACCCTGAAGCTTTCCTCAGTGGATTATCCATGCTCCTGGCTCCTTCAAATTCCTGGGTTCTCCACTGTACCTTAGGCTTCTCCTTCACAATTTCACACATTACCCTCCCAGGGGTACACTGCCTTTCCTGCAAGGCCTTCCTCTGAAATCTGAGTGGAAGCCTCCATGAACCCACAACTCTTGCACTCTTCAAGCCTATAAAGCCAGGATCACATGGACATTGCCTCTGTCTGCCACTGGCTTGAGCAGTAGTCTGGGCCCCTTGGACAAGCACTGTAGAAATTCCTGAGTTCTTAGAACATTGAATATTTTTCTCTCTGTTCTTGGGGTATACTTTTCAGAGCAACGTCTTTTGCCTTTCCACTGTTGAGCTGAAAGAGAGGGTCTTGTTGACTTTGGAGATGCCCTCAAGACATGTTTCCTGTAGTCCTGATGGTAAGTACTTGGCTTCGTTTTAGTGCTAATTTCTTAAACTTCTTTGTACTCTTTATCTTCACCAGGGTACTGGTTCAAAAAAGAAAGGCTAAGGGGTTGTGAGTGTGACTTAGTTGTAGAGCACATCCTTAGCATATAAAAGGACTTCAATTTAAACTCAAGCATCAAAAAGAAAAACAAGAAAGGTTAAGCATCTTGCATTAGAGTTAGTTTAGAGAAAAATGTTGTTTTAGAAAAAATGGCAACACTGCAGAATACAAAGAAGTAATAAAGACAAAGGCTATTAAAAGTTATTGTTTAAATGAAAGGTGATGGGCCTGAACAGAGCATTGAAAATAAAAGTCGGAAGAGCAGTGTGGAGAAAGGAAGAAGAGCAGCTGAAGGGTGAATAGATTAAGCTCTCTACCATGACGTGGGTACCTGGGTTCCCAGAGACAGAGGCAAGGAGGTGGGGCTAGAGGTGGGAATCAGTGTAAGTGTGGCCATTGGAGACCATAGAGTGAGAAGGGCAAAGTCTTCTGCTTGTTTTGTTGTTGTTTGGTTGGTTGGTTGGGTTTTTTATTTGTTTTTGTTTTACTTTAAGGAGGAAAGATTTATTTTAGGTCACAGTTCCGAGGTCTCAAACTTTTCATGGGTGGGCAGCTGGAAATCGCACGGTGGAGCTGAAGCCGGGGCTCCGGGTAGCAGAGATCCTTACAGCATGATGGAACAGAGACACTTGGGGGAAGGGCCTTGACGAGCCCATGCCCCACGAAGGCAAGCCCTAAGCATTTCCCGCTTCCAGCCAGGCTCCACCTCCCAACAGTACACAGTATTCATAGGAACATGAGGCTTATTTTTTGGGCGGGGGGAGGGACTTCAGATCCAAACTACCACCATAAGCGTGTCTACTGTTTTGAGGATCTTACTGATTTTTAATAAGTAAATATTGGGGAAATTTTAAAAATGAATAAATTTTGACATGATGGGGAAGGTGTGAGAAAACAGGAAATGAATCTGAGTGGATGCTTTCTGATGACTTAGAACTCTAGAATCCAAGATCAAAGCTTAGTTTGATGAAATACATAGTAGACAGTATCTGGAGAAGCTGAATCAACAGGACATATAATTGTGCATATGTGTGCATATGAATGTTCTGCACACACAGAGAGACCTTTAAGGAACAAACTTATACCATGGTACAAGTATAGCAACTTCAAAATCTCGGTCTGGCATAGAGATTCAAAGACACATTTGTAGCTGCTTTTCAAATTCAAAGGCAGTCTGTTGGAAGAATTTCTTTAGGCATGAGGACAAGGAGGTAAGATTTTGTCTACTAAGGTTTTCAGCTAATTAAACCCTAGCAAAATTGAGATTTTTGAATTGTACTATCATTTAAATTGGTTTTTTTTTTTTTTTTTTTTTTTTTTTTGAGACAGAGTCTCACACTGTAGCCCTGGCTGGTCCTGAACTTACCATGGAGCCCAGGCTGGCCTTGGACTCACGGTAATCCTCCTGTCTCTGCCTCCTGAGTTTTGTTAGTGAAAAGTGGTATTAAATTATGGTTTTAATTTGCTTGTCATAAGTTGTTAATGATCAAAATTCAAGACAGAATCATTTGGAAAAAACAGACAAGATGATTTTAAAATTTATTTAGAAAGACAAAGAACCTGAAATAGACAAAATAATTTTTTAAAAGAACAGGATCATATTACTTGATTTTAAGATTTCTTTAAAAACTTCAGTCATCAGGAGTGATATTGTGTTATATCAATGAGCCAGTGTAGAGAATTTAGAAACAAATTCAAAATTATATGGTCAATTGATTTTTGCTAAAAAGGTAAGTTAATTTCATGGGAAAAGGATAATTGTTTTAATAGCTGTTAATAGTAGCTGGGCTTTTTTATGGAAGAAGTAAAATAAACATCAAATTATACAGCAAATTATGTCAATATCAAACTGAAACTGGATCAAATCTATAAAGCTTTTAAAAAATAAGAAAAAAATCATTGCATTCTTGGGAAAAATATTTCTTAAGTAGTGCACCTAATATGATTTATAAAGGAAAAATGGATAAAATGAATGTCATCAAAATCTAAAGCTTATTTAAGAAAAATAGTAGAAGAAAATGACCAATCAATCCTCACACTGAGAGATAGTTTTTGATACATATTTTATATCTATCTGCTTACAATGAATTAATTCTTTACAAAAATTCTTTTTATGTTTTAGATATATACACACATGAATATTGAAGTTCATAAAACAATTTTTATCTAGAGTACATAGAAGAATTTCTATAATTTACCAGGTTTGTAATCCCAGTACTCAGAAGCTGAGGAAGGAGGATTACAAATTTGAGCCCAGCCTGTACAATTTAACAACTTAGCAAAACCTTGTCTTAAAGTCAAAATAAAACTAGATTTAGACTATTGCTCAGTGGGAACGCTCTGGGATAAAACACCAATACCACAAAAACCAACCAACCAACCAAATAACCAAAGAATTCTTTTAACTTAATAAAAAAAGATAAAGATAAATGCCTCAATTAAAAGAAGAACAAAAGTTTTAAGACACATTTTATACAAATGGTCAATAGCGTAATTCTAAATAAAAGTTTATTTCATAAAAAGGAACATTTTCACATTTTTATATATATTACATTATATATAAAATATTAATTCTATTTTAGAAATATTAGCATAAATATTCATAGTTTAGGAATTCTGCAAAAATATATAACTTTTTTCTATATCTGACAAAAAGACACTACAAGGCATAATATGCTTAGATGAATGTTTATGTCCCCACTTTCCGATTATCACTGTCCTATCACTTAGAGACCCTCTAAGTTTCGCCACAAATCTTCAGGTCTGTTAGAGAAAACTTGTTTTTCTTTATTTTCTACTGACACCAACAAGAACATGGTTCCTCTCACTGCTTAAGAGTCAGAAATCTCTTGTAATCATCATCTTCTATCACTTTGATAAATAATTTGACGAACCATTTCAAAGAAAGAGTGGCTTTTCTTTACTCAGGGATTCAGAAGGTTCAGGCCATGACTGGTTGATTCTATTGCTGTAGGCCTGTGGTGAGGCAGAGACATCATAGTGAGAAGCACCTTCTTTAAAGACAGATCTCTTCTTACACTTCTGTAAGGAGCTAAAAGAAGAAAGCATTTGCTAGAACATGTGGAAACATCATTATTGTAAGTAGGATGCATACACTATTATTCCAGGTTAATTTTTCCCCTTCAGAGACTACCACCTTGCCCTCCTCTTTCTCCCATGACCAGCACCAGCCAAAGCTAAGGCTGCCCTTTGCCACAGTTCTGTGAGGACTCAGCTTTGCCCTACTCCTTGATCTCGGCCTCAGCTCACTGCTAACAAGGAAACCTAGACAGAAGGTCCATGATTACAGGACACAAGGCTACCCACCTCCAGATAACCACTCTCTTGGTCCTTGATCATATGAGACTCTTGAGTAATAATGTAAGAGTGAGTTTGCCAGAATTCAGTGCTAGATTGAGGAGGCATGCAAAGAGTCAAAGGGAGAAGAAATGACTGTAGGGTTATAAGGCTGGGCCTTTTGAAGGATGCTTGTGGCAAGGAGGACAGGTAGGAACGTGTGACTGCAGGGCCATCTGACATTAGGTGAACAGCTTGGCTGTTTGCCTCTTCAAGCTCTATTTATTACTACTTAGGCCGAATTGATTTCTGCATGGCAAATATTGACTCCTTTTTCAAAAGCCCTGGCTAAAATGTCAGCTCCATGGAGAATCCTTTCAGACACTCCCCGGGCATCAGTTTGCATCTCCAGGGCCCTCAGAGTACACGGTACAAACACTGTGTGTGCCATAATGATCATAATTTCCTGCTTACAGATGTGCTTTCTCTCTCAGCTCATTGGATCAGTGTGGTGAAAGGAAAGAAAGAAGGAAAGAAAGAAGGAAGGAAGGAAGGAAGGAAGGAAGGAAAGAAAGAAAGAAAGAAAGAAAGAAAGAAAGAAAGAAAGAAAGAATGCTTCTGAGGTAGACAGGTCTACTGGGCTGATTCCATTTCCAGCTCTGTCACCATCACACTGTGACTTTAGAAATAAGTGATTAGGTTACATGCAGCATGAAGCCACCATTGCAAGTTTTTAGGACTATTGTGGGGATTAAATGAGAACAACCCCAGAGCTTGGAACACAGGTGTCATTTGAGTCAAGCTCTTTTTTCTTCACCTTGTTAAGTTCATGTCCTTCTCGAGGACCAAAGATTGGATCCTTGGAGTCTATGGGTCCTGGCCCTGCGTAGATACTTGAGACGTGTGTTTTAAATGAATTAACTGGTTGATGCTCTGTGTTTCTTAGTTCCCAGATGTTAGTTGTTACTATCACTGTGGTTTCAGTGTTTTGGTTGAGTCCTGGAATTCAAGCTCAGGGCCTTCACACTAAGCTACATCCACAAACCCATTTATTATCATTATCATTATTATAATTAGCATCATCATCACCATTATTTTAATTTTGAAAGAGGGTCTCACTAAATTGCCCAGGTTGGCCTCGAACAGATGATCTGCCCCAGCATCCCTGAGTGCTGGGATTATAGGCCTGTAGCTCTGGGCCTGGTTATTGCATGGTCTTTATCTGCTCATCTTCTTCATTGGCTGTTAGCTGCTCAGGGGAACTGGGCCATTCATGTGCTATTCATTAGAACATTCTTACTACTCAGAATCCAGCCAATTTGCCCTGCAGGCACGAGGTGAGAACATGCTTGTTCTCCTGGTAGTCTGTGTGACGTCACTAGTTCTAGATATTGGATTTTAGATAGCAGTGGTATCTGAGACTCTCCAATTCTATTTTTGTCTGCACCTGCAAATGGCAGTATTCAAGATAGAAGTTTCTCAGTAGCTTATGTCTTTGATTGACTACTTTAAGGATAGCTTTCTCCCTAAGCACAAACTAGAAGGGACAAATTAAATAATAAGGAATACGTAGCTGACTTAAGTCATCGAGATTTGGGAGACGTCCATTATTACAGCCTACTTGCACCTCTATCCTGACTGAGAGAGTCTGTAGCAAGCAGAATATCTAGCATTGCATTCCATAAAGGGCAGTTGCTAAAGGTATATTCAACAAAGCAATTTTATTTTACTGTTTCAGAAGTATGTTCATAAATTTAAACATGATACATCCCCATGTAGTATCTGGAGAAGAAATATTATGCCACTTTATAGATGGAGCAAGTGAAATTGGCAATTGCTGTCCACAAAAATTTCAAAAAGTCATGTAAATGCATTCAGGCCAGAAACAGAGCCCACCCCTTTTACCTTCCAGATAGGCAAAGTCTTGGCAAGCCCATACAGGAAACATTGGGAAAACAAAATTCTCATTAATAAAACTACAATTTAGTTGGTGTGAAAAGACTTGAAATAGCTGTTGAATGGCAGTAGAAATTTTTATTTTAGATTCTGAGATATTGGTATAAGCTAAGGAGCCATAGAAGATTGAAACTTGAGATTAATCTGATAGAAGAGTTGAGTAGGAATTTTCAAAAAAGATGAGATTTCAGAATAATATCGTTTGCTATTTCAAAAGTTCTCTGATGAAACTAGAAATTTTACATTGCACCAAAAAGTTAGCTAATTCTTATCCACATTTCTCAGGGCTCAGTTCAGAAGTCACTGTCTTGGAGTGTCCAGGCTGTTCTGTTTGCTCTATGCCTGCTCCTACATGCGTCTTTCCTGGCACATAACTTCTTGATTTTTCCCCCCTACTAATTGCTAAGACACGAAGCAAAGGGACCACATTTTCTTTGCAGAGCCACCGTTGAGAACTGTGGCCAGCAATTAATTAGGTATGAGTAGAAACTCTAGTATTATTCAGTGGCTCAAGGAAAATTCTGAAGTGTGGAGAATACAGATGAACCAACTACAAACATCTAGGTTAGTACCTATGGCATTTCTCTCCTTCAAGGCAGTTGTACAGAGATAAGGTCATCAAGGAAAAATAGTTCTCACTTTTCCTATTCCACCAATAACAAGTTCAAAAACAATACCTAGTTAGGCTTTCAGTTGATAAGGCAAAACATGAATGATTAGAAAGTCCAAAGTGATTTTTATATTTTATGTGGAGGTAGCTAAAGAAAGGAGAAGAAAAGGAGGCAATTTCCCTACCAGGCTGGAGAGCAGAAGGTATTGTCTGTTACACACCGACTGACTTAAGTAGTCCTGGCAGCCCACAGGCCATTAATAAAGGCTTCTAGCCTGTCGCATGTATGTGTAGACTTAAAAGCTCTTTTCCCTCGGGGCCATTAGAAGGAGGAGCAGGTCTGCTGCAACATATGTGCCTTTTGGGCAGCCTTCGGATGATTACCCCAGGCCATGCCAGGCTGGCCACTGACCTGCCTGACAGGACAGAGGTCTTGCAGGACTGCAGTTTAAAAAGATGTTGAGAGATGAAGGGTGTTTCTATGAAGGTAGGGAGAAATGTGGTGGAAGACTACAGAAGAAGAAGAAATATTTAAGGCGTAGTCTATACTCAATGCCTATGTGCTTTGTCACAAGTGAGCACTATAAAGTCAGAGATTGAGGCAGGAAACTAGATCCCACCACGACTCTTGGGCTAGAAAGGTCTTGCATGAGACCTCAGTACTGTTTGTTTTCCTTTGTCTTCCGTGTTGATAGACGCACGGGAGTTGGAGATTTGAAAAGAACTGGCCGGGAGAAGGCTGAGGAGGAAATGTGAGGTTTCTTTGTGGTGAGAGCATTTTATTTTATATCTGGCTGTTCGGCACCTCGGAGCGTTTTATTATTCAGCCTCTTTCTCCATTTGCAGAAGTGTACAAAGTCTAATGGGGTCCCTTGGCTTGTCCCTGTGAAATATTCATGGGCCTTTCCCAGACAGGTTCACACTCACCTCCTCCCCATTAGGGAACCGGTCGTGGAGGAGCTGGAGAAGAGTGGCCTGCAGATGGATATGCGGTGCTGCTCCCGGCTCTGGGTGGGGGAAGAGAACGCGCGTCCCCCAGGACTGTGTCCACTCCCCTAGGTCTGAAAAAGACAAAAAACAAAAAAGGAACATAGAAAGAGAGCATTCTGAGAAAAAGGATTTAACTGTGTCATTTCTCAGCCTGTGTCTGTCCGCTCTGTTAGATAAGAATCTCCCAGGCTTGAAAAAATAAGAAGTTGCCTCCATGGAAGGTGAGCAAACAAGAGTGTGGCAGGAATTGACTCCGTACCTCTCAAATCGTCCCCTTCTCACTGCCTCCTTTGGGGCACTTCTTGCCTTCGGACAGTCCACCTAGGTCCGTTCTTGCTGTCATCCACTTGTCTCCTTCAGTCAGAGAAGTCATAGCAACTGCATTGCAGGATCACTCAGAGATTTGAATTCTGTTTTATTAAAATGAATATATATATATATATATATATATATATATATATATATATATATATTACACACACTCAAGTCCCTTGTATAAAATGACATACACTATTTGCTTACAAATTATGTATACATTTTCCCTTGCACTTCAAATAATCTCCGCATTACTTACAACGCCACACACAATGGAAATAATTGTTATGTTGCATTGTTTAGGTAATAGTAACAAGAAAAAAACATCAGAACCTGTTTATTCTAGATGCAATTTATTTTTTTGTACATTTTTGATTCACAGTTGTTTAGATACCTAACTCCAGAACCCATACAGATGGAGAACCAACAGTCTTCTAGTAATTTGCACTTAACAACTACATATCCAGGACCAATCATTTTTCATCACAGACTGTTTATCCTAATAGCTACACTTTACTGAGCACCTACTTCAAACTAAATACTGGAATAATCTTTGCAAGCAAATGTAATCATCTGTGAAAGAGAAAGAAACAGAGGCTCTGAGAAATCGTTTTAGCTTCTACTTATCAGACATGCAATTAAAACTTGACTCTGCTTCCAAAGCACAAGCCCCATTTTCCTTCTCTCTTACTAAAGAAAGTTTGAGAATACCAATTTATAAATTAATAAACAGGAATATTTTTTCACAGAATGAAGCTACACTAATTTTAAATTTGGGAGATCCTCAAATAATCCCAATTAAATGAATAAATTAAAAATAAAGACATAAACTAATTCAAATTTATTATAATTGTCTTTTGTGCTCATATAAATTCTAGTGGAAAGAATTATGAAACTGTGCTGCTATCCACAATGAAAAAGCTAGAGAAAACTTCGAGATGAAAAAAACAAACACAATAGGAGTAACTTGAAAAAAAACTAATCATGTTAATGAATGTTAATATAATATTTAGTGCTATTTTCTGAATGTATATTTGTTGAGCAGTGACAACTGACATCTATTAAATGCCTATGGTTTGCACAATGATATATTTGATTCTTATTGTCACATTTAATCTGCAGAATAACATGAAGTGAGTTTTATTACCATTTACAGATAAGTACACAAAGGCATAGTTTATGTAAATTACCCAAGGTCATTTAGCAAGTGGCAGAAATGAAACCCAAACTCAAGAAGTCTCCTTCTAGATCCAATTCTCTAAAGCACCTTTGTATACTACTTAGTATTAAATTTCTGGCTATGAACTAGGCCACTAGACAACAAATACACGTGTGCATTTTACTAAAGACCTCAAAGTCTTTTGAGAGAGTGGAGCTTAGAATCAAATCTCTTGCCTCTAACCTCTGGTCCAAGAACCAATTAAATATCTAGTGTTATGTTGATATCTCAGGGAAGACAGAACCAAGAAGCGGGGTGGGGGGGGGGGTAAGGGGGGAGCACTCTCATAATAGGCCAATGTGGAGCTGGCACAGAATTACTTGGGAGAAAGAAGTCAAATAAATATAAGAAATCAAAGTACTTTATACCCTTCTTCTATAACACAACTCTAAGGCATAAAAGATCTAAAAATGAGCTCTGATCTTACCTGGAAAAAAAAAATGACTCACTTGCCCTGAGACACTGAAAAGAAAATTCTGTCTGGCCACATAAAAATACAGCTTTTCTCTCTTAGTTTTGTCAGTGGAAGGCAGGGCCCCTGCTTTACCTACTGAGATAAAAAGAACAGAGAGGAGACAACCAGATAACTGCTCTGGACCTGGGTCCAAACCAGAGGTCCCATCCGTCGACGCTGCATACACATTTTTTCTCTTTACAAAAGTTAACCTAATTTGCTAAGGTTTTAAGTGTTTTTACAAAGTTTTTCTAGCTAGGATAGCATTTCAGTAATCTTCCTAGTAACCTCAATTAACTAGATCATCAGGTAATTTCTCTTTGAAGGTCAAATGAATGTAATCCCCCGGTTTTCCACCCCTAAGAAAGAACTGAGCATAAGCATCCATCATCAGCTGCATACATCCTACTGCGCCAGAAACTGGTAAAATAAATCAGGATTAGGGCCTAACAGACAGCGGTAAGACCTAAACAAATCCGGCTGTCACACGCCAGCCCTTCCTCTGGAACATGCTTTTGTCTCAGGTAATGAGCTCCTTTACTTTAGTAACGCACCTTCACTGCCAAACTGTAATGACCTCATTATTTTGCTGCTCATTTAAGTTAAACTTTTTTTTTTCCTGCAAAGTGTGCCTGAAGCCTGTTCCTACAAACCATTAGCATCCCCTGGGATCCCTACAGGATCTTTACATTAAAAAGTAGTTAATACTGTCTATTACGTCAGTTTTGTGTGGAGGTTTCATGGAAAAAAAAAAAAAAAACTCATGTAAAAGTGTTTAGAAGTGTCTGCCTGAATGTGGTACATTTATTGCAAAAATAGCTACAGTTCCCGAGCCCTCTCTCTGTCCAAGTGTGGTGTGACCACACAGAGAGACTCCCCTTAAGGAACATAGTTTCTTTTCCAATCTCGGAACCTGGACTTGCCTTACAATTGCATTGGCCAATAGAATGGCAGAAAAGATCATGTGGCCAGTAGGCAATAGCTTTGCCATTTTGCTGCCACGAATAAACCTTGGACACCCTGTTATGGGGATGTAGAGGGGAAAAGAACCAAGATTGTCCTGAGTCATTCAACAGGCTATCAACAGCCAGGTGGCACTAACACATGTGAAAATCCAATCAATGTCAGCAAAAACTATAGATATGAATACACAAAAGTGGATTTAATGGTGAGAGCAGAACTATTCATAGATTTCTGAGAAGTAATATGGTTGTTGTCTAACACAAAAGATTTGGATTATTCACTCTGAAGCAACACCTTAGTAATATACTGACACCCAAGGGTAGAGCTCAGATATCTGCAATTTTGTAGTATTCTGACCTCGAACATGGAATATTTGTGAAAAAACCTGTCTGGGATCTACTCTAGGTATAAATCAGAAACCGAGAAGGAAGAAACCAAGGATTTGTACATTTTAACAAGTTTCTCAAGTGATTCTTGACTTACAGGTAAAAACAAATGCTGTAAAGGCAATCCTCTTGCTTTAAAGAACATCACACACTTTGAGTGAACTCGTTTCTGTCTAGTTAGGGTTCTGGAATGCAGAATAAAAATACAGAGCACCTTTCTATTGAATGATAGCAGGAAGCAAGAGGATGGATTTGTGGAAAGTGGGAGGAGAAGCTAATGTGAAGTTGATGTGATTTCTATATGCACTAATTCTTAAGGTTTGATGTAACTATTGTAATTTGTAAATAGATACTAATAGAAATAATAACTCTTGGAGAGAAAAAAAGGAAAATGTTCACAATTAAAACTCTGAATGTTCTCAAGCACATAGCTTTATATATAAAACATCTGAATCAAATGATGGCAAGATTAAGTGGCAAGGTTCTGAAGCCTCTGGTTCTCTAGCTTGGCGGCAAATTGGTGCCACCTGGGAGCCTGAAAAAATACTGAACTTGAGCCCAAGACTCAGAATCTCTCATTAAATCGGTGTATTGTGTGTGCTGAGAATTGGGATTTAAAAAAAAAAAAAACTCTCCAGATAATTCGGATGTGCGGCCAAGTTTGACAAGCACAACCCCAAATTTTGCTCTGCAGCACCATCTTCAATTAAGCGGGGGAGAAGTTTAAACATCAAATAAAACAGGTGCACGTGGCATGGTCATTAAGATTTCCTGTGATGGTCCAAATTACCTGCTCTTCAGGAAGCCTTGTAGCTCAGGTGACGTCAACTACGAGCCTAGTGATTTCTTTTCTTTCTTTTTTTTTTTTTTTACCTAATTTAGATATAAAGAGGAGAGAATTGTGGGGTGCAGAAACCTGGCCAAATCCTTTTTAAATTGCAAGAATATTAAATTATCTAACAAGGTTGAGTGATTTGGTAGACCTATATGTTGCACTCACATATATTTTAAGTGTGCTCTGACCCTGTATTTTTTTTCAATAACTGTGAATAACTGAGTGGACCACACATTAGATACTAATTCTTAGTTTGGTTGAATGAAGACTAATCATGCTAGGGCCTCAAGTGGTTTTAGTCGGCCATGGACCAAATTCACAAACATGAGCTGAATTTTGGATTTATGCACTAACACCAATATTAATGCAGTGTGTTACCATGACACATGGACTTCTACCACCCTGTCCCTTCATTATTTGAAATCAGATTGGGAGAGAGTTTCCTAACACAAATCAGGTAGGAGGAGAAAGGGCAAATGCAGATATTTGATGCTTAAAGTTTTACTGGTTCCTTGATTGGTAAGTGTACACTTTTAAAGCTGTGATTTAATTGTTCAATCAAGCACAGTCTGAAACAATTTGTCTTCTCCTTGATTGGTTAATTCCCACTGAGTTTTGATTGTGACATAGGAATTGAAAGATGCCTTATCTGGAATGAGTCTAGCATTACCACAAAACAGTTAGAAAGTACTTACTGTGTTCCAGAATTCATGCTAACATATTTGTGTTAGCTTATGAAATGTATTTCTTGCAATTGTCTTATAAGATAGAAGCTATTTCTGTCTTTATTTTATACATGAAAAAAACTAAGACACAGAAAAATTGAATAATCTCAGCCAAATTCACCTAATATGTAAACAATGCAATGAAGTCGTGATTGGATCCTTGGCTGATGGACTCCAGTTGTCCTGTCATCCATCACTGTAATATATTGCCATCTTCATCATGTGATGTGCGATTAGTGCACTTCTCCCGGAGTACTTGGGCTTGGCTAGAAACTTGGAGATTTTTTTTTTTATTCTAAATCCTCTGCTTTATTTTATGAATTAGAAAACTAAATCCCAGGAAGAGTGGTTTGTTTTGGGTCATGTGAATATATGTGGGAGTGATTAAAGTTGGAATCGGTGAGTCCTCAGGAAGTGCAGCTGGAGAGATGGAGTCGGACTGGCTGATGTCACTAAGTTATGATGAGATGAGAGTGAGAAGCTCTGGTCCACTATCACACAGGACTAGGCCGACTGTAGGTAACAATAATAAGCTGAAACAAGGATTTTGAATGCTTGTACCATGAAGAAATAAAAGCAAGCTTGAGAAAATAAATTTGCTTCCTTGATTTAAACAATGCACAACTGATGTTTGTACAGAAACATCGTGTTTTTCCATGAATTTGAGTCAGCTAAAAATTAAGCAATTTAAGAAGCAAAATGAATTTGTCCTATTATCCATCCAAAGAAATTCAGTTATTTCTTCTTATTACTTAAAAATACATGTTTTTTGAATGAAAAAATCATGTATGCCACAAGGGAAAAAATTTCTGTTTCAGTATATATTAGAATATATAATATGGTCAGAATTTTTTTATGAAAAGATGCATCTTTACATACTTACACAAAGTAATTTAATTTGAAATAAATATTCCTTAGGGAAAGATCTTTAAAAATGTGACTTATTTTGTAGATTTATCATTCATTGTAATTTGATTAATATATGATTAAAAATTATATTTCATTTTGTCACATATAAAAATTAAAGGAAAATCTAAAACATTCGTCTATAGATTATAACGAATATTAAAACTATTTTAATTTTATAAAGCAAATAATATTCAGAAATAAATTAATTTGTTTTTTTTTGATACTGGGATTAAAACCAGAGTTCTCACTCTGAGCTACATTCCCAGCCCCTTTTCATTGACCAGATCTTACTGAATTACTAAATTACATTGTTGTGACGACACCCAGGCTGGACTCCAAGTAGCCATTTTCATGCCTCCTCTTCCCAAAGTGCTGAGTCGATATTCTTATGATAAATTCATGGAAAGAATTTTTTTCTTTTCTTTTTAAATTTCAGAGAACAGAAATTGAGTAGCAAAACTTACCTTTATAACATACTATTTTAGCACACGTTCATATTTTTCCTGTGGGCTTACCTCAAGATGAATTCTTTTCCTTTTTTTATCATTATGAAACCTGAAAGGAGGGAAATGCCCTAATTTTTAAAATACTGCCTTTTTATTTCATTCATTAAAATTATGTTAAGGACCTCCCTTCAGAATCCTTCTGAATTAGTGTCTTCTCTTCATTATTATAGCATTCTAGTATTTCTTCATTGAAAACTGATAGAATCTCAGCTACAAACAGATCAGAAAACATGTGTGTTTCTCACGTGCAGAACATAGGGACGGATCACTGGACATCATCAGGATTATAAGCTTCTCCAGAGAATTTTTTGACATCACTTTTTCTTGTCATGAGCTTCATTTTCTCAGACTTTTTTTCACATGGTACAGAACAAAAACTACTAGATACAGCCTCAGTTTACAGCTTCTGTAATAATGTGTTAAAATAAACCAAGGCAAGTGAGTAGATTGTGGGGACATATGCCACTTTGTGTTTCCTGTAGCATTGCTCACAATGATCAAGATATGAAGACAACCCGTCTGACTTTAAAAAAATAAGTGGGTGAAAAATGATGGATATGTACATACACAGATAAATAGTTGGTAGACACATATTATTGGATGTTAAAAAATAAGAAACGTTATTTTCAACAGCACATTTGAATCGGGAAAATGTTGTTCTTGATAAAATAAGATAGACGCAGAATTGAAAAATACCGCATGATCTCACTTATCTGTGAAATCTAAAAAAGTCAAACAGACCAGAAGGATGGAAGTCAGGGACTGGGGACAGGTTGTGGTTTAGAACTAAAATGTCTATTAAAGTCTCATGTTCAGAGGTGGGGCTTTTAGGTGGTGATTGGATCATGGGATTTCTATTTTCTTTGGTGGGCTAAGCCATTGATGAGTTCATACCTGGATGTGTCATTAGGAGTTGGGGCCTGATCAGAACAGGTGATGTGGGAATATGACCCAGGTAGGAGGAGAGTGTATTCTTGTGCCTAATTCCCTTCTTCCTTACTGCCCTGGGTGAGTAGATTTCCCTCACCATGCTCTTGCACCATGTTCCTGCATTGAAAACAGAATCCTCTGAAACCGTGAGCCAAATAAAACTCCATTTGTTTACATTATGGGTGTCAGGCATTTCGTCCCACATATGAGAAAGTGACTAATACAGTGAGGCTGAGGAGATTTGGCTCAAAATATACAAGATCTAGCATCAGAACCTATATGATTTTAATTATATTAGACAAGAATAATTTCAAGAGACCTGTACAAGAGGCTGACTATAAATACCTTAACAGTATATTCTGTACTTGAAAACTTCTGACAGAGTTCTTAACACACACACACACACACACACGATAGAGCAAGGTAATACATTCGTTAATTAAGTCAATTTGGCCACCCATATACATTCTGGAAAATCTCTGTTTAGTCTCAGAAAAGACATAGATATCTCTTTGTCTCATAAATATCCTCTTTGTTAGCCTATTTCCTACTCTGTATTTATCTATTTATTTATTTATCGTAATTCATTTATAACTTCCTAACCCCCAGCAGGTCAAGAAGTTGAGTTCCCCCTCTGAGCTCTTCAGCTCAAAATGCCACTACATATCCAGATGTTACTATTTTTAATGGATTAGATGCAAAATTTATTACAGAACTTGAAGACAAACCAAGTCTTTAGCCTAAATGATTTGAAACAAAGCTGAATATTTCAACTCTATTGGGTAATATTCAGTGGATCAGTCTGCCCTGTTCAGTCGCAATGCCCAAAAAGCGTCATTTCAAAGATTTAAAGTCTCTCTTTTAGGATATTTTTTTCTTTGATTTTTTTTCCCTTGGCACAAGAATTTACATATATATAAAACTGTATATACAAATTTACACACACATACACGTGGACATACACACTCACACCCTTGCCTCCCTGCCTCTTCAAGGCAGTTGGTAAAAAGGGAGATGGAGCAGAAACCCAACATATTTCACATATTTGCTCATAAAATTAAAGTACCTGTCTGCCTACAGGCTCTCTGAGAACGTGTTTACCGATGCATTCACAGATTCGGCAGCTCTGATTTGAAATCATCCTAAAGTGCCCATCACTCTTCCAGCTACCAGGTGGCCATGAGCTTCCCGCGGGTCATTCTACAGGCCACGATGCTGGATTAGGAAGCGTCTCCATCCAGAGGCCACGAGACACCAGGAAGCCAATGCATTAGAGTCGTTCTCTGAAGGAAGGAAAAGCCAGCAGCATGTGCGTTCCTGGTGGAGACCAGAGCCTCCCAGGGCTGGTCCTGCAGCACTCCTTTGCCCTGGAGGATGAAAATGCCCACTGGGGTGAGAGGGGGGTAGAGGGTGTTAGCAAATAGGCCTATTTCTGTATTTCATAAGAGTACTATTTCTAAGTCAAGTTTTCGTTTTCCCTCGGTGGAGATATATTCCCTAAATCTTATTGTTCAGAGTAGGTACCCACTGTATTGTCTTTGTTTTACCATTCTCCAAATATGGAAAAACATAGAAGGAAAGAGACAAATTCCTAGTTACCGCTTTGATTTACCAACCAGCTTTCTCACCATAAAATATACTTGTCTTAATATTAGTATTATTTCAAATTTTCCTAAATGGAGATTGTTGCCTATAAAATGAGTGCTTAATTATTGCTCTTATTTTATGAAATTAAAAAAGACTTACATGTATAAAGTCTATAATTAAAGATCTTCATGAGCTAGAATGTGTTATATATATATATAATTAAAACATCTCTTCACCATTTTATATATAGAGTTTTCCATTTTTATATATAAAGTTTTACATTAATTTTAAAAGTTTAAAATCCATGTAGCATAGTAGAAAGGGCATAATCAGATAGTACTTGCATGTGAAATTTCTCTAACAGGTAGTGGCTTCCTGGCATTGGCTAAATTACATTCCCCCTCCTGGCTTAGTTTACTTTTCTGTAAGCTGATTGTAGCAATCCTTACTATCCAAGAGTGTTTCTACACATAAACACCTTGCAGTTGGGTCTAACTCATACCTAATCCTCGTTGTTGTTGCCGTTGTTGTTTTGGTCTTTTTGAAAATGCTACTATAAAGATACTTTTAAAGAGAAAGTATTGGTGTATACATTAACTGTGTCATGTATCTTATATTGATATTTATATATTGTATATTTTATGTGCAGCCCAAGAAAATTCCTCTTCATTTAAAAACAAAAGGGCAGAGAACAAACAACCACAGAAACCAGACAGGCTACCGATTGCGTACACATAACTTGGAGCCTCTTGCCTCCTGCAAAGCACAGGAGACATGGGAAAGTAACTCCTGCTCAGAGCTGCTGGACAGGCAGTTCACAGAGGCAGCACCTGGGAAGCTGAGAGAGAAATGACTTTTGTGCCAGTACAGCAGGGGCTCCCTTAGTGTTTTCTTTATGCAAAATAGCAATCACCTGATTTACCTCAACTTTTCATGTCTGAAAGTCTGAGTATTGATAATGGTTCTCATTTTCTAACCTCCGAATACCTTACACATGCTAAACCCTCTGTTACTGCTCTTTCTTTCTCCTCTCTGACTGAACCCAATAGATTATTAGTGTTCAAAAATGGCTGTGGGTGACACAAACACACACACACACACACACACACACACACACACACACACACACACTTCTTGTACTTGGTGCACCACAGGGAGAAAGTTGGTTGACAAACCCAATTTGCAGGAGGCTTTCTAGAGCAGTGGAATTGTTTTGGAGCCAAGGAATTTTGTTAACATGACCACAGTGAAAACAAATGCTCTTTGACTCTAATAAGCACAAGGGAAACAAGTTTATCCCCAGATTGTAAAAGTACAGATGAAAATCTGTCCTGCAGGGACCGAGGCTTACAGACGCAGCCTTGTAACTTTTTCAGATTTGTTCTTGTGGGTTTGGGTTGGAAGATGACTTACAAGGTGGCAAAATAAAAGATATATATACAGCTCAACTCTGAGTCATCTCACCTTTTCTCCCTCCCACAAGACACAAAAACAGATTCTTAAAAGTCAGAAGGACTAGAAAAAGAAAGTCTGCAAACCTTGTCTGAAGAAACAATAGTCCCAGGCATAACATCTTTCTGTAATGTAAAGTTCTTTATTTTAAATGGACTGTACAGAAAGTGGCAGATGACTCACAAATTCTAACAAACTGAAACTTGATCACTTCAAAGTAAGCAGAAAATGTCAAAAGATGGAAGAGGCAAGACCCTGTTAATTCATTACAGAGACAGAGTGGGCAGATTGAGGGGCCAGAATTTCAATGAATTCTTTCTCTCAGTAGCTGTGTATACTCTACGAGAGCATTGAGACCGAGGAGCAGACAGATTCAGAAATGTGATTTCTCATCCCACTCTATTTAGCATTAACAGCATAAAATCCCATTAGTGCACTCCAGGGGTTCATTTCAAATCAGACAATGGCTTCTGAATCAGCCTTTCATGCATAATCATCTGGCAATAGGGAAATTACACAATCGAAAATTTAGCAAAGGACCATAAAAGACAGCTATGCAAGGTCACGCCCATTCCATCTTTTGCAGTGAGAAGACCACTTTAAGGCCAGCAAGATCACTTTTGCTTCATAACCACAGCTAAACTCTCATAATCAGACCAGAAAAAGTATGTTAAAGTCTTTTGGGAGAAATATTGAGAAGAAAGAAATTATTATAGTCATTTTGTAAGTAGGTGACAATAGTCTTATTCCCTTTAAACATTACTATGTTTTCTATCAGCCTTTTAAAAAGAAATTTTCGCAGATTTCTTTTCAATATCATCAAGATTTGAGCTCAGTAAGAGTGACTCACATTCTTACCTTTGGCCTGTATCTGTTACCAGAGTCCTTGGCCAGGCACCTTACTCTAAGAGACACCAAAGACCAGATTCTACCACCTATGGCCTTGAAAACCTAATCTAAGACTTTGAGACAGAATAAGACAAATCTGATTTCTGTCTTTAGCTTTTTGTGGTCACACACTTTCTTTGAAGTTATAAAGGACATTTCTCACAGCCTTCACTTACGACTAATTCCAGACCCTGGCCTCTTGGAATGCTGACAGCAAGAGCCTATGTGAACCAAGAGCAAACAGACTCAGTGTCTATGACTGTTGAAGGGATTATGCCAACTTGAGGAAATTAGGAACCACACCTCCGTTAGGATTAGGATTTGTGAACCACCCTTAGAGTAGGGATCAAGAACTGGTTTGGATTAGAGTGTGAGTCATTTGTGGGCTGGCCAATGAGAGAAGAGCACCCACCCAGATGTGGGAGGGCTAACTGGAACTCCAAAGGTATTGAAGGAAGGAAGAGGGAAGATTGTCACAGCTTCTTCCTCTGGGAAAGCTCTCGTCTTTGCAATTGTCTATGGACCCCCACTTGCTACACATCCTACAGATCGTCAGCACAGATTCACTCCAGTCTCGACTTGTGCCTGTCTGCCCGTTGCTGCTCTTCAGTAGTCGATCTTCAGGCTTTCGTCTTTGCCTGAGATCTACAGCAGACTCTCACCTCACTGGCTGTCCTGCAGTCCCGGTCGGGAGATCTACTTCACGTCTGAGCAGCCATCTTGGACTATCTCTATCCTTGGATTTGTAAGTCTTCCTAATAGAACTTTTTGTGATAAAATCTGTAAATTCTGTCTTTTGAAAGGACCCAAACTAACACAGTGTCCATGAGCAGATCACCTTGCTGTGCTCTGTCCATCTGCCAAGAGAAACCAATGCTCATGTGGAAGCTTGTGCTGTATGCAGTAACTATTACCAGGCCCATACAAATCACCTGCTAGAGAATACAAGCTATATGTTTTATTTCCTCAAAAAGCTAATCTGGGGACTGGAGGAATGGCTCAGTGGATAAAGTGCTTTGTAACAATCTCTTAGGTACGATAAGTGCTAAATACCTGAGTTTGATTCCCCAGCACCATATAATCTGGGTATAGTGGCACACACCTATAATTCTAGCACTTGGGAGGCTGAGATAGGAGGATTGCTATGAGTTCAAGGCCAGCCTGGGCTCCATAGTGAGTTCATGACCAGCCTGGGCTACAGAGCAAGACCCTGCCTCAAAAAAAATTCAATCTGAGAATACTTATCTTACTGTGTTCCTGATATGCTTGTTCAGTTGGAATGTCTTTGACTGCTTGTGATTTCTATCTCAAACTGTGGAAAAAGAGCCCTGCATTGATTGATTACCACACGAATGGTGTGACGGTTGGAAGGATTCTGTCATCTCAAAGGGATTAAGAAGTTCCTAGTTTATCTATAGGCAGGAATTTGAGTATGATTGACTTAAAGTTCATCAAATAAGGGAAGAAGACCTACTGTGCATGTGGATGGCTGAACCAATAGACTGCCAGCTCCAACTAAATAAAAAGAAAGAAACAGGAAATATCGTTATAGCTTCTTCCTCTTGGAGAAGTCCAGCCTTCATCATTGTCTCCAGGCACTGACCCTCTTCTGTCTTCCCATTGCCAATCTCCACTGAAGATTTGCTGCCATCTTCAGATGTTAACCATTGCCTTTGGATGTCAATTGGTAGCTCAGACTTTCCTTACAGATTCACACTTGTCCTAAAATCTTGGACTGATGCTCTTCTAATTCATCTCTGAGCAGCTACTATAGTTTCCAGCTCTTGAACATGCAGGTGTCTTGTCTTTTGGACAAGTCATCCAAATAAATTTACTTTTAAGTATGCATAATTTCTATTAATTCCTTTTTGCCTCAAGCCCTAACCAATACAAATGGTGATAAAACAAGAAAGAAATTTATTTTTTCAGTGTGGCTGCAATGGAAAGCAACAAGACTTGTCTTTAGATCCATTCTTAGGAGTAATCATAAAGCTTCAAAACAATATAGGGAAGGAAGAAAAGATGAATTTAGGTGCAAGAAATATACATAGTTAAGCAGTGTTGATCAAAGCGTGATCTGGATTATCATTGTCTCAGGTCAGGCTCTTTAGGGCTCTGCTGGTCCTAGAAAATAGTTATGACTTAAGGGCATAGTTTAACTGCCATTATGAGATGATTGCTACTGATAAGGAAGTCTGCCTCAGTTCCTGTCGTGGGGGAACCATACCTACTAAGTGGACATTTCAATCATGAGCTGATTTGCCTGCAAGTCTTCACTGCTCCTGGAACCTTGAAAACCTCATTATAACTTACCTCTTGCTACTTCAGCTCTGAAAGTAACGAAAGTGTTTAGATAGATATAAGACTAAACACCTTAATATTAACAATTTGTTGTTGTTGTTGGCAGGCACTGCTTAAGTGATTAATATATCTATATGCAGAACTGAGTGACAATTTGACCCAAAGTTTAAATTACTGAAGAGAGCTACTTTCTGTAAAAGAAGCTTTTAAGTTCCTATTAACATACTTCTTCCATAGCTTTGAGCCTGTTTCTTCAGCAGTTGATCAGTCTTCATGACATGAATTTCCTTCAAATTTGCACCTGGTATCAGATACCATAATTTTCATCCTTTATCTTCAGAAACATTTTTTAGCCCTTTATATAGCGTACTCTTTGGCTTTTAACGTGTGCTTATATATATATTATCTTGATCAGTACAACCAAAGTGTAGGAAATTCTTTATTCTATCAGTGGGATGACTCTCAGATCCTTTTATTTCTGTTCTCTCTGCCATCAACCAGATCAAAATCTGATTATACCAAACTAAGGTTATTGCAGCCTTTATTGTAGTCTTTGTATCATTAGCCGTTCCTCTGCTCAATTTCTCCTGCTGCTAGAGTAATCTTATAATAGCAATGCTTTGTTTAATTCTAATTTGCTTAAATGGCTTAAATTATTGGCATATAAATGGATTCAATTATTTGCCATATAAAATGAAAAAAAATCCTTTCTGCCTGGCATTTAAGGCTATCAATAAAAAAGGCCAGATTACTTTGTTTATTAACTTTCATTTCATCCATCATTTCCCACCTGTATCCATAATTCTGTCCATAAATCTCTGAAGAGTTCACTCTACCTATCTTTCTGAGTAGCTCAGTGACCCCACCCATTGAATCATGACTGTGCAGACAAAGAGTAGATAATATGCCAGCAAAATCAATCAAATTTTTGTTCCAAGGAATTTGGTTCTAGGAGGCAGAACCTCAGTTTAATTGATTATCTAAATAATGTTACTTGGTTTAGATGATACTGTAAATGCAAGAGTGTGGCTGTCATTCTGCCATAGCTACTTGGGGTCTATGCATGATGAGAATTGCTTCAAAGACTCACTCTACAGAGAGAAGCAAATACGTAAGGACAAATTAAGGAAAAAATGAGGTTCTGAAAGAGAGAGGAAGATGACAAGTAGAAGCCATGCCGAGACAGGTTCTCACTCTGCAGCCCAGACTGATCCTGATCTCATTATGCAGCCCAGGCTGGCCTTGAAATTTTGGAAATCCTCTTGCCTCAGCCTCCTAAGTGCTGGAATCACAGGCAGGTGCCACCATACCCAGCTTTATGTGGTGCTGGGGAATCCAACTCTGGGCCTTACACTTGCAAGGCAAATGCTTTAACTGCTGCCATTCCTTCATTCCAATGCCATGCCTCTTGAAGGTATACTTGCTTCCACTTACACAGAGTGATGAAGCTAAGCTGGTTCTCCTGCCCTTGTGTTCCATGAACTATTCTAGCTATTGTAATAAATTCCTAACTCTTAAGCTGGTGTGAGGGATTTCTCTTCCTGGCAACTAAACGTCTCCTGGCTAATAACTAGCCTTTAGAGATGGATAGTTCAGCCTTTTTGCCAAGCCTGAAAAACATCATGCCATTCTCCCGTCATCTGTGCGGAGGCCTCAGCTGTCCCCGCTTTCCAGTCACTGGCATCACTTGCACGGCCATTTCTTCCACGCTCACGTCCGCATTCCCCTCTCAAGGACCAGGTGCTGTCATCACCCCTGCTGTATGCAAGTGCCAGGAGGATTTCAAGAATTAACTTCTGATCTGCTGGATCTTTATAGAAATTACTCAGGAGAAAAAAAAAAACCAAGACAATCTTCTATTTTATTTCAGTAGAAGAAAGAAAACACTCACTCCTAACCATAATGAGAGATAAGCAAATCCAATGAATTGTAAGAACTTGAGGGATTTAAACTTAAGTCCCCCTTTGGACAGAACCTTGCCTCACTCCAGTGACTCCAACTAAATACAGCTTCCTATTTAAGATAATGACATTCTCCTAAGACTCTGTCTTACTGATATAATGATTGTGAGATTAGTGAGTAATATATGTCCAATGATGAACATTTTATAAATGCTCAGTCAGTACATGTTAATTATGTTCATTATTATTTATATGGTAGAATTATTATCTACTTTTTGTTGCTTGTCTCATCACTGCTACCCCTGGGTTTATCTCTGTGATTACCTACCTGAAAGTAGCCTGTTGCTTTATGGGCACCGGAGTTCTCTAACATCTCTACTATAACTTATCTCATGACATTATTCTGGTTAACATATAACTCTACTTGCTTGGTCTAGGATGTATTATTTTTAATAAATTCTACTGTTAAAATAGTTAATAAAGCAAATGTTTTTCAGTTTCTTACAATTATTTTAATTATTTATTCTTTTTTACATTTTCATTTTATGTGCCATTAGTTCATTGTAGTATTATAAACAGGGACGAAAAAGTAAAACAAGTAGAGAAGGATTGAGGAGGTGAAGAAATTGGGTAGCTGTAGAGGTAGATGAGGAAAAGAAAAAAGGAGCTTTTATATTAGACACAATTGATGATATGGAGACTTTTGCCAATAATGCCAATGAATTCCAGAGGACCTGACAAATAGAGTGGGAGAACTGGAGTGAATTAAATTCCAATTCACTGGATAGTTGTGAATGAGATTTATTAGTTAAAACAGTGAATTCGAAATACAAGGGATTGCCCTTCAGAATGTGGGTGGGCCTCAAACAATCAATTAAGACTTAAAATTAAAAAACAGTAATTTCCAAAAACAAGAAGGCATTTGCTTACATACCGCCTTCCCAACTTTACCTTTGCCATGGTCTCCTCTGCTGGCTCGCAATAAATTTGGAGTTTGCCTATCTTCCATAAATGTAAAAACCAGTTCCTTACAATAATCTACATATACATCATTCCTCAGCATCTGTTGAAGATTTGTCCTTCAGTTTCCCACTGATAGTCAAATCTGTGGATGCTCAAATACCTTATGTATGGACAATTACATAATATTTGTACATAACCTACAGATATCCTTCCATGCAATTTAAATCATCCCTAGATTACTTATAGTATCTAATAAAAGTAAATTCTTCTTATATTGTATTATTTTAGCGAATAATAATATGAGAAACCCTCTATGTTTGTTCAATACAGACATAATCTTTTTCCTGGAATATTTTCTCTACACTGTTGGTTGAATCCATGGATATGGAACCCAAACATACAGAAGGTTGAGGTGTGCGCGCATGTGTGTGTGGCCTATTGGTCTGTTTCTCTGAGGAACCATGATTAGTATGTGTGAGAATGGAAAGACAAGAATAATTTTTGAATGTAAACAGTTTTATGTGAATTCGTGTATAAGAGATGAGCAGTGACCTAAGAGAGATGAGGGTGTATTGTGGTTAGCATCAAGGATGACAGATCTCACTGTCCCGAGGACTCAGAGAGAAGTGTGCCGAGGCACGTCCTTCACCCAGGATGATGGGCCAGTACACCTGCAGAGTAGGAAGCTCAGTCTCAATTCACAATTCCTCTTGACCTTCGATGCTGGGATGCATCTTTAGGAGAGAGATAATCTTGGATTCATAGCTCACATCGATGGTTCTTGTTAGTGTGCCGATATGAGTGTGCATGCCTGATCACACCCCTGTTGATGAGCTGAAGGAATTCAGAAGAAACAGCACAACACCAGCAGCATATATTCTGTGTGGGAGTAGAGATCCTGGAAGGCTTCTCCTCAGACCTGCTGCATCGTGAGAGCATGAATGCTAAGAGAATAGGAAAAGCAAGAGGCCCACCCCCTTGGAGCTCATATGTTTATGGAAGGAGAGAAAAATAGCGAAGCCCAACATAAAACATGAGGAAACTTTCAGATGACACTAGAACCTGTGAAGTAAATAAAACAGGCTGGTTTGTTCGTCAGAAGGGAATACAGAAGGACTTTTTACATGATATTTGATCTAAGACTCTTGGGGAATTTAAACATATATTATATGCCTCTTCACAGACAAGTGTAAATGTTAAGTAGAAGAGATATATAATGAAGTTGAGAGTTTTATTCACTGTATATTTCTTGAAAAATAAATCATCTAGAGAAGCTAAAAGCATCAAGGGTTTGAAATGCCTTTCTCTTTCAGAAGTAAGGGATAAATGGTTACATGGAGCAATTGAGTCCTCTGCACTTCCTACACTGTCTTCATTCAGTTAGGAAACAGAGCTCCCTGGGGTGTTGTGCTTGACCATACAATGGATATGTACCAAGAGCTACAGGAGCCTCTCTCTCTCTTTCTCTATCTCTCATTCTGTTCCACCTTCTCTTTTTTTCCGCACTCTTCCATTTTCCTGATTCTCTCTTTCTCACTTTTGTTCCTTCCTTTCTTTCACTTCTATCTCTTTTTCCTTTCTCTATGTAGTCGGGTTGCCTCCTACCCACTCACAAATAGAATGGGTATTTTAAAAAGGTATGCTCAGCCTGTGAGTAATACATTATTCCACATTCAGTTTCTGGACCCAATCACTTTGTATTATAAACTAATAGCTCATCTTAGCCTCAGTATTGTCTTCCCCGTTATTTAAATATACTCATATATTGGAATAAGATAGAAACCATATGATTTATAGAGCTGAAACTCCTGGTATTAAGCATTGTAAATGTGGACCACATTCCTAAAAGTACAGAATAGACAAGGAACAAATATAACTTCTGATATGCCTATTAATTTCTCACCATACTTATTTACCATCTATCATGTACATGACACTATGCTAATCTGTGTGTGCATATGGGCACCCATGTGTGCAGTATTAATGTGATGTGTGCATATATTATGTCGTGTGCATGTTTATTGGAAATTAATGTCCTACAAGGAATGATGTTCCTTTAGTTTCCTGGAAGGAAGAAAGCACAGGTAACATTTATTGAACACCTACCATTATTTTGGGGGCTTTATTAGGCATTTTATATACACTGTATTGCTTTTTCTCACAAATGCTCGTAGGCATTATATTAATGTTAATTTTTATGTGGAAAATTGGCTTATTAAACTCAAGTAATTTGCCTAAGCTCATGTTCAAGTACAACATGTGAACTCAGAAAAACTTGTTTCCAATGTCTTGAAATAGCCTACCATGTATGGCCAACTATGTGTTAAGCAATTTGTTAAAGACAGAAAATGTTATGGAAACAAAAAGAAAGTAATAATAAGAAGGAAAAATCGATGTTTTTTGAAACAAGGTCTTGCTCTGTGGCCCGGGCTGGTCCTGAACTCATTGTGGAGCACAGGCTGGCCTTGGACTCATAGTAATCCTCCTGCCTCAGACTCCAAGTGCTGAGATTATAGGCATGTGCCACCACACCCAGTTTAGAAAAGACTTTTTTAAAAAATAGCCTCGTATTAGCCAGTTTTTTTGTTGTAAAATGCCTGATATACACAATTTAAAGGAGAAAAAGGTTTTCTTGGCTTAAGGTTTTGGAGGGTTCAGTCCATGGTTGTTGACTTCAAGGAAGAAGTGGCAGAGGAAATCTACTCACTTCATGGCCGCCAGGAAAGGAAAGTGCAAGACGGGAGGGGTCTGGGACAGGATGCACCATCCAAAGTCATGCCCGCAGTGATCTACTTATTTCTGTTGGGCTGCGTCTCCTGACATGCCCACACAATTATGAAGTCATCCGTGGATTAATCCATCTTCCTGTTTCAATTGTAATGGACACCTAGAAGCTGGACACTAAGTAACTAAAGGCACAGCGAAGACGTCATTTCTGTCTTTTTCTACTTTTCTTTGAGTATGTGCTACAAATTCATTTACATGTCTTTCATTACTTTAAGTCTTCAGGTCAGATCCCTGATTGTTAAGGGGACAGCTTGTTCTTTGTCAAAGCTGCGCCCTCTTCTGGTTTCAGCTCCTCAAACTAAAAGTTTTCTATCATTTTCTAACTGAATTTTTATCTGTAAATCCATGCAGATCTCCTCAGTTTTAATTTCCATTATCACTGAAAGAGATGCACATTAGCCAGCGATGTAACCCCCTCTCTAGGCCCCACATTTGAACACTTTTGCATTCGTCATCAAGTCTTGTAGGGGTCTCCGTCCTGCGGGGACCCCTGGAACAGCCGAGGAGGGAGTTGGACGACAGAGTAACACACTCTGGCAGTCGTTTCAGTGAACAGCTGTCTCACTTGATATAGGAAGTACAGGGGCTTCAATAGATTGAGGAAGCTATCTTGGACCAGTTAGCAAGGCCTCAACTAGCTGGAGGTCACCCAGGGGGAGGGAAAGAGTAGAGGAAGGAGGATGTGATAAGGAGCAGTTCAGGTGTTTAAGCAAAACAACACCTGGCTCAAATTACAAGCAGTAACACCTGGCTTAAATTACAAGTAATAACACTTCTTCTTGGGAAGGAACTCGGCCAGGGTAGATGATGCTGAGGCTCTCCGGCCCTGAGGGTCCCAACAACGTGGTCAATAGATGAGGTTTGGGGACACTTCATTTTTAGTCCATGACAGGTGCTATTACCTTTGAACTCCTTCCATTCTCATAAAGGTTCTTATAAATAGGATTATTACCTTTGTCTTAAGGATAAAACAATGCAGACAAAGAAAGAAAATTTGCCCAAAGGCATGTAAATAGCAAGTAGTGAACTAAGATTTAGATACAGGCCAATTGGCAATAGGGAATGTGCTTTAATCCGAGTACTTTGGGAGGCTGTAGCTGGAAGAGCACAAGTTCACGACCCTCCAGGGCCACTCACAAACATTCTGAGACCCTGTCTCAAATAAACAATGAAAAAGGTGGCTGAGGATGCAACTCACAGTGAAGGCCCTGGGTTCAATCCCCAGTACCAGCAAAGTCAAACAAAACAAACAGCGACAAAAGCTTTTCCCATATTCCCTGCACTTACTTTACCTTAACCATAACATCTTGTATCATATTAGTGTTCTTCCTAAAACCAAGAAATGTTGACAAAATGGCAAAAGGTTTGTAACTAACCTAACAGACTCTATTAGAATGTCACCAGTTTTTATCCTAACATCTTTGGTTTTGGTCCAGTCTCAAATCTAAGATGCCATCTTGCATTTAGTTTTTGTGCCTCTTTAATTTCCTGTAGTCTTTGATAGATTTATTGTTTTTTCTTTTCTTTCGTTAATTGACACTGTCTGCACTATTAATTGACACTGTCGATAAACATTGATCAGTTTCTCTATAGAGTATATATCACACTTTGCCTCTCTGATGTTTTCTTTTGATCAGATGGAAGTTACATATTTTTTGTAGTATGAATACCATAGAAGTAATAACGTATTTGTGATAGATGTGTCCCCTCAAAATTTAAATTTTGAAACTTGACCACCAATGTGATAATATTTACAGGAGAAGCCCGAAGGAGGTGATAAAGTCATGAGGAAAGGACCCTAGTGAGTGGGACTAGTGTCCTACAGAGACCCCAGTGGAGTGTCAGTCTGTCCTGTGAGGAAATAGTGCAAAAGAAGCCTGTCCATGAACCAGAAAGTGTGGACTCATCTGTTGCCACTTTTGTGTAGGTTTTCCCAACTTCCAGATCTGTAAGAACTATTTAAGGTTCCCTGTTTTTGACATTTTGTTATAACAGCCCCAACTAATCCAGTGTCCCTCTCAGTGTATTACTTCAGGGAGCATACAATATCATCTCCAGATTTTTCTACTATAAAATAATCATTTTGCTTTTGAGTAATTGATAAACATTTTGGGATTTGCTTTAAGATGATGAGATATTCTGTTTCTCTCAACAAAGGATCTTTTAATCCAATCTCTTTACATGGTCTCCTGTGAACATGACCTTGACATCTTCATCTGAATAATTTCAACTAAAGAGGTCTATGTCATGTTCACAGGAGACTATGTTTGACACCCACCCCCCCAAAAAAAAAATGAACAGGAACAACACGAACAAGAACAACAACAAAAATCTCTAAATTTCAATTGGTAGAAATAAGGGAGAAAAGTTTTGCTGGCTAAGGAAACGGATCGTGTGACTGTTCCAGGCTCTGAATCTGTATGTGTCATTCAGAAAGCTTGGTGCTGCATGTGGAGAATGGGAAAATGAGGCTCAAGATATAGGGACACAGGTCACCCATGAGTCAAATTCTCTGTTGTATTGGTTAGGCCTTTTCCTCTATCTCATCCACCTAAGGGGATTGGAGAAGGGCAGCTGTGGTGTTTAGAGCACATACCCTCAACTCTAAAAGAACATCAGTTTCTAAGGTCCTTGTCAGTCAAGAAACTATGATTTTTGAGAAGTGGTAACATACTGAAATTACCATGCCATTGTATACAGAAAACTCCAAAGTTTATAAGCATTGCAGCTTTTGCAAATTAATTCCTTGAATCCACTCTTTACTTCCTATGAAATCATTGTCATAACTTGACCAGCTTAAGTTAAAGAAAAGGCCGGGCCAGCTTACCTAAATGCCCCTCTGCCCAGCTGCCCACGGTGTCACTTACCAAAAATAGAAGGAACATGAGGAGGAATATTCCAGGAGAAAGATGGACTGAAATTTGATATGGCTCCATCGAAAGGTATGTTCTTTATTATGATGAAAAACACAGGGTTAGATGTCAGGATTAAATCACTTTATGAAACAATCTACCATGGTGTCTGCAATAAAGTCAAAGACCAGGGGCAGCTTGTCCTATGAATTTAAATGATTCAAATGTCATGGCAGGTAAAAAAGGATGTGAAAGATTTTCAGAGAGAAATTTAAAATTCAGGCAAGGAGGACCATAAATTAAAGGAGAAATATAAAAAGTATTGGTTCTGCAATGAATTTAGTCAGCAGAAAGATCAGCTTGATTCTTCCCCTAGGTATTGGAAAGAAAAAATAAAGGGGAGCTCGGAACAGCCCTAACAAGGCTCTGTAAACTCACTCAATCTCACTAGCAAATGGAGCTTCATGAGCAGACAATATTGATAAAAATAATTTTACACTGCCTTCTTTTATTACTGAATGTCACTGTGCTTTATAAGGGACTCCCAGACTGATGTTAAAACTTCAGATCAATGCAAGACAAGCGGTGATGGATGGCTACAAGGTCCTTGTTATTCTCCCTGAGCCTGTTCCTGAATCATTCTCTATGGACCAAGTGGTGTCATTGAAGGCTTCCTGTCATAGAAACACACAAACAATTTTGAAGCCTGTTTATTTCTCTGAACTTGTTACCTTAGGAGGTTTGTTATCTTTTAAAAAAAAAATAGTCAGTAGTTTATATGAGTTTGACCTTTCTGATTTTTAAAAGTCTGCTATCATCAACCATGTCACTGTTTTCTGCCTGCAGGGCTGTAGGTGCTAGGATGCCTTATTTTACATCTGCGTGGATTTAAGACTGCTTCAAGGCTCCATTCCATCCAGCAAGATGATATAAATTAGAAGAAGCAAATGAGGGGAAAAAAGTCAAGTAGTAGGTCAGAACATAAATTAAAATAAAAAATGAAGCTAATGCAAAAATAGATTTCTATTTTGAACATTCTAATATACATCTACGTAAATTCTTAGACTGGAAGATCTTAGCAAAAATGAGCATCCCTCGGCAAAAATGAGCATCCCTCGGCGAGGAATAGGTTTACATTTGAGGCTGGAATGACATTTTTCCTGAGGACTTTCATAAAAAGGATAGCATGATTAACATGAAGGAGTTCCTCACCAACATTCTTATATTTGAGGCAATGGATTTCATAGGCTTGCTCTTTAAACTTTTTGCTAGGAATTTTGGATATATCAAAATGAATATTTTCATCTGTTAACCACAATATTCATGTTTACCCCACAAACTCAGAATAAAAACCATTTTGTTCTGCCACTGAAGTTTCACATGATGGCAATTTGATTACCATATATGAAGGTTTAAAATTAAAACAATGCCATTTATATGCACAACAGCTCAAATGTTATTGTATGCATGAAAGAGTCAAAATAGTATTTTGGGGGGGTTTACAATGCATTTTGCAAAAGAAAACCTTAAAATCAATGACTGGTGAATTGTAAAACGCTTCTCAAAAAAAAAATCTAGTGGTGACAGAGTACACACACGCAGAAGGTGCTTTCCTGTGATGCCTGGAGAGTTTGGCAACACACGTCCACTCACACTGCAGCTTTGTGCTGGAGTGACTTATTCCAGGGGCAGATTTCTATAGGTTGAGGAGAAGTAGACATACTGCCTACTCAGGCTTCCTCTGCCATCTCAGCTGGACTTTCGATAGACCCTGGGGAGCAATAATACTTTAGGAGTCGATATTTTCCGTTGTAGAGAACAAATACTAAGATAAGGTGGTCCCAGAAAAATGTGCAGGGACATGGAGAGGAGGTCATAACTCAAACTGGGAAAACAAAAACAGCAGGAGTCTGTGCAAAATAAGACTGGAAACTATAAAGAAATAAGGTGGAGACCTTATTCTCTCTCTGGACTTACCCAGTCATGTCTATGCCTCTTCCTTTTTACGTCTGGTATCTTCTTCTCTCGAGAGAGGCATTGTCATCAGGGCCCGAAGCAACCACTCCAGTTCTCAGAATGAACAACTCCAGCAAACCACAGATGATAAGAATCATTCGCTTGAATTGTCCAAACCCAAGCCCAGGGAAGGAAGATAACCCAGATCTTTGCTCTTTTTTTTGAGCACCCGTAGGCTACTGCCTTGATTTGGAAAGATGATCTGTGAATCACATAACCAAATATGGGTTGGAGGTATGGAAACATTTGGATACAGATCTCAGGTTTGACAGTTCAGCTGTAGGATATAAATCAAAGAAGGCTCCAAATGTGAATAGACTCCAATAGAAGGTCTATGTAATACCCCTTCTCCTTTCCTTCATCAAAATCAATGCTGTGGAGTGGTAGTTACACCCACATCTCTAACTCGTGTTGCCCAGGAGGTACTTAGTGGGTAGAGTAGAAGCCAGATTCCATGACCTATGACCTACAGCTTCATTTAAACCCCAAAGCAATGAGAGAAGCCACAGTCCTGACTCTTCCTGACACTTTTTTTTAATGTCACAACTTAGTACTTATCTTGTTTCTCCAAACTGGACTCATATTCACTATCTAGTTTACAAAGAGAAAGTGCCTTATGTCAGAAGGGCATTCGAGTCTCTATGTTTGTACGTGTGTTTCAATGCTCAGTTTGGTCCTCTGTTATGGCATGGATTTGTAGTGTCCCCTGAAGCCTCCTGTATTTGGATGTTGTAGATTACCCATGGATACCATGTGTTGTTCAGAGGTGGGGCCTGGTTGAAGGGGTCAGAGCATTGGGGCCTGACCCAGAAAGAGTGGGCTTCCTGGAAGATTAACTACCCTGCTGTGCGTATTCCCCATTCCTGGTAGCCTGGATCTGGACTCTGATATTCTGAAACTGAGAGCTAAAATAAATCTTTTCTCACTTAAATTGTGGATGTTGAGTATTCTTTCCTGGCAATGAAAAATTAACACAGACATTCTTATATTTTTTTCTGAAATTTCCACCCTGTGATAACTTGGGAAGGTGACACGTGTGGGTATTGGGGTGAAGGTCACTGATACATTATTCTCTTTTTAGTCCCTCTCCTTGGTCACTCCAAAACACAAGGCAATACACCTGTGTAATTGTAAGATTTAAGTTATTTTTTTACATATTAAAACTAAAAAGCTAAACCTATCATTTAATCACAGGTTTCTAAAGTATCATATGTACAACCTCATCCTATAGGGTACAAAAATGAAAAAATGATGTTCATTCATATACTTTTAAATCAATCCGTTAAAAGGCTTATTTGTACACTTTTTAAATTATATGCAATTCATTAACAATGAAATGCAACCACATGCTTTAGAAATAAATATGTATTTTGAAGATGCAGGTTTCAATCATTTTCTTTCCAAATTGCATGGATAAGTGAAAGTTTAGAGACTACTAAAATTGGAATTGCATAGAATGAGCATTATAATTTTTCTGCACAGAGAAAGTTTAGCATTTCCCCTTTTGGGCCCACAGCCAGTTCTGACTCGTTTTCTCACAAGGGCCTGGTCCCCTAACACATTGCATTATTCAGCATACTGTGCTTTCCAACCACTCACCCTTTATTTAAATATTTATTTAGTATGGAACATTGGGAGACAGATTGCACTGTGGTAATTTATTTATGTGTTTAATTTTGAATCAGAAAGTATGAAACAATAAGTCTGTGATCACCAGAGTAAAGACCAGCTTTTGAGTATCCATGTATGACAGTTTACTGAGTTCTTTGAAATTTTCGTTAATTAATCATTATTTTTGTGAAACAAGGGATTAAACCCAGAGCCTTCATACATCTTCCGCTCCTTTTTTTTTTTTTTTTTTTTTTTTTTTTTTTTTTTTTTTTTTTTTTTTTTTTTTTTTTTTTTTTGTATTTTGAGGCTGGGTATCATTAAGTCATTAAATTGCCCAGGCTGGGCTGCCCCTCTTCCCTCAACCTTCTAAAGTACAGGGCTTACAGGTCCGTGCTATCACATTCTGCTGGAGTTATTATTAATTTAAAACAATGAAATTTTAGGCTGGGACCGAAAACCAGGTGTCTGTTTCCTGTGACCTCTCCATTTGATTACACATGCCCTTTGCCTTGGCATTGTAGCACATGTTTTCAACATGCAGGACGATTTCTTAACTAGATGGTAGTCAATTAGTGCTTGTGAGGATGGAGATAAACACTGGATGACTCTGGGTTGCTAACGCAGAGAATTGTGTCTGGGGAAGGAAGGGCAATGACCTTTAAGTGAGCAATTCGTACTGTGTTCTCACAGAGATCCTGTAGAGTGCGGCATTGATCAGTGCCTCTCTAAAAGTCCCGTATTTCTTGTGTACATAAAGGTTCATTGCAAGTAAATGTTAGTGCTAAGGTTTGAACTTGTGATTCTGATTTAAAACACATGTCCCAATTCAAATTCAAACATATAATGTTTGACTGAGCCTATGTAGGTTTATTAGATACATAACAGCTATATCTGTTTACAGGAAAACTAGCCATAATTTCAGGGAATTTGCTTGATTTTTTCAGGTCAGATAGAGCTAACTGGATACTATAATGTATTCAACCAATTAATATGTATTCTTTGAGTATTTCTTATGTTCTAGGCCCTGTTCTGTGCCTTAGTGACACAGTAGTAGAAAACAGAGTCCTTTTCTCAGTGTAGTTGAGAAGAAAACTGTAAATAAGAAAATAATTTTGTGAATAAGATTTTTTTCATAGTTCTAGGGAAATGAAAGAAATAAGATGAAGATGATGTAATAAGGTTGCCAAAATACTTTGTACTGGGTTTGGCTCAGAGGGTATCCTTAGAATCTCCTTTCAAATATGACAGTTATATTTGCAACTAATCCTTAATGATAAAGGGCCAGGCTTACAAAGAACTGTAAAATCTCAAGCACAGACAGCAACAGTAGAAACAAAAAGTCAGGTGCAAAAAACAAAACAAAACAAAACAAAACAAAACAAAAACAGAGACACTATTTTGAGTTATAGGGACATTTCTCTTCGGAAAGTATTTGTTTATGTTTCCAGGCAGGGCTAAGACTCAGGGTTGAACCCAAGAAATAGGCATATAGTTCCCTCTTCATTCTGTATCAGAGCCCAGCTGGTATTTTTGGCTCTTGCTTGCAGTAAGATGCCTAACTCATAGGATGCTACCTGGTATTCACCACAGTACTCAGTGGATAAGAACTGGGGAAAAGAGCCCCAGGGGTGTTTTATTTTCTTACGTAAATGACAATCCATCCTGCTCCAGAAACCTCATGTCAGCACCTAGAATAATACAAATGAATACAGATGTTATAAACCTAATACATAGACTATGACTCATCCTTTTTAGTAGCATTTGGGGCTGTCATTTGGAAAGTGGACTCAAAACAGAAAAAAATGGAAGCAGCAAAGCAGTTAAAAGCTCTATCAGTAGATAGCAACTGAGTGACAGTGATGGCAGTAGAATGTAAATATTCACGATCTATTTTGTGATGGAGTTTTCAAAGCTAATTAATGGGAAATTGAGTTTTTCCAAAGGAAAGGAAGAAGGCAGTATTAACTGTCTTAGTTCCTTTCTCATTGCTGGGACGGAATGCCCGACACCCACACCTTTAAGGAGGAAAGGCTTATTTTAGCTCAGCTTCAAAAGATTGTAGTCCATTCGCAGGTGGTAGTTAGAAATAGTGGAATGGGTGGGAGATGGAGTTAGAGACAGAGACCCTCAAGGCATGGCAGAACACAGCCAAGTCTGAGAGGAAGGACGGGAAGGACTAACACACACCCGGCCAGGTCCAGCCCCTTGAAGCAGGGTCCACCTCCCAACAGTACACAGCATCCGTGGTTACAAAAGGGCTTCAGGGAACACTTTAGCTCCAAACCACAACACTGACTCTGATTTGTGGCATGGAAAATTGAGTGGAGAGTGCACCAGGTTTAAAGAGGAAGAAGGCTGGAAGATGGGGGTTCTCAGCCTGGTAAGCACCACCCAGCAGCACAGTCAGTGGCTGGCCTCTTCTGTGTGCACCATCTAAGCATGACTGATGGGAATAGGGAGTTTTCTTGTTCTTTCCTTCCTCCTTCTCTTCTTCTTAGATCTGAGGCTCCTATTCTGTCATCTCTGTCTAGGAAATATTCTGTGTCTTAATTCCTATTGAAAGAGTTGAACTTAAGTTGGCCTGACTCCACTCCAGTGGTCCTTCATGCAGGATCTCAAACTGCTTTGAGCACTTCCATCCTTCTTGATCACTCTCTGCTCCAGAAGATTGGGTAGCTCAGTGGGAAGACCTTTCTGTTTCCTTTGAGATATTTGAGAAAAAAGCTGCTAATGCAATGCTTCATCATTGCTGAATCTCATAGGTGTATGTAGGTATTTTTTTGAAAGATAGCAAAGGGGAAGGGGAAAAGGGAATGATTGAGACAGAGAGAGAAGGAGAGACAGACATGAGAGATACAGAACAGTACTATAGACATCAAAGTGTATGAATAACACTGATACGCTATTTCCTTCCCATTTCTAATCCCACTCAAATTTCACCAATTGTCCTAACGAGGACTTAAAAAAATACTGGCACTGTTAATTTTAGCCAGGGCCTGCACATGGAGCTACATTCTCCGTCCTCCCCCCTTTTAGAGACAGGGGACTGCTAAATTGATAAGTGTTATGATTTGCATGTGGTATGTCTCCCAGAAACCTCATGCATTTTGATATTGCTGATTATGTATGGAATTCAGGGGCTGTTAGGAAATAGGGCCTTTATGGAAGGGGTGGATTACTGAGGCTCGACCTGGGAAGGGCTTGACCTGAAAGAATATATAGTAGCCTGCAGTTTCTCACTCTGTGCTTCCTGTTTTCCATGCTATGAACCGCTTCTCCCCAGCTAGGCCTCTGCCCTTTGCTTCCACCATTGCCAGCAGAGTGTGAGCTAAAAACATCTTTTCCTCCCTTAGGCTGGGGGAGTCAGGTATTATGCCCCAGCAATGAAAAGTAACTAAGACAGTAAGTTACCCAAGCTGTGCTTGAAATTTCAATTCTTCTGCATCAGCCACGCAGAGGGCTGGGATTATAGGTGTATTACCCTCAACTTGATTAATGTTTCTATAGCCAAAAGATGTAATTCAAAGTATTACAGTTAGCGGTTGTAACCCTTAAGCTTTATTCAATGTTGAATAGTCTCTCAGTCTTTCACAGATTGTGGTCTTGATGATTCTGAAAATCATACGCCAAATGACTCAGACAGTACTCTTCAACATGGCTTTATCTACATTGCTTCACGGTTATGCACGAGTTAGATATGCATATCACAGAAACTGGCACTGTTAAAACAATAGACTGGTGAAGGCAGTCCAGAAATGAAGTCCCTCCATAGGTAGCTGAGTAATTCTAGCTTTTCTACATCTAATATATAAATAAAGTCTTTTGTTCTTTTGGAGATAGGGAGAACCAGACCCAGGTTGTTTCTTCTCCTCCTCCTCCTCCTCCTCCTCCTCCTCCACCTCCTCTTCCTCCTCCTCCTCTTCCTCCTTCTTCCTCTTTGGTTCTGGAGATAAAGCTCGGGAGCAATTTTTGTTTTTATTTTTGATTTTGAGTCAGTGACTCACTAAGTCGCTAAGTTGCCCAGGCTGGGCTCAAGCTTGGGATCCTCCTGCTATCAGCACTAAAGTATGCTGGGATTACAGCCCTATACCACTGGCCTGGCTTAGGTACCTTTTAAAAAATTTCTGCATTTGTCAACCTATAATCAAGGTAAGATAGTTAATTTCTCAATCAATATTACCTTGCACCTGGAATGGTGGCACTGTGACAGTGTACTAAAAACTCAACATTAGTCATGTCTTTAAATAATGGCTCAAAGTGCCATTTGTACCTAAAGGACTACGTGGTGTGGTTTGCGGTGGGCTGTGCAAATTTGATAAAGTCTGCTAAGATCCCCTAGGTAAGCCTTAGTTAGTTTTGCAATAATTAAAGTTCCTCTGGTGCAGATCTTGTGGTACCCCCTCTCTTGTACTCAGGAAATTTCAAAATTCTAACCACTTTATCTCACTTCTGTAAACCTTGCTTTTACAATCTCAGGATGCTGAGTCGCTAGATACTTAACCCTATACTATTTTCCTGTGAAGTTAATAATAGCCAAAACTTGAGAGCAGGCACAGGTAGCCCCCCTTCCATGTGGGGCTACTAGGGATTATATCATGATTGGTTAATTTCAAATAAGCCCGCCAGAAGTAACGGACACCCTAAAGATTACAAGTGGCTAATGTTATTGCTATGGATAATGTTTAATGATGATTGGTTTTCACTGTGATGGTGCTGTGCCCTCACCATCCCCCGAAACCTCCCTGTCCAAATCCCTGTATCAACCTTCCCCCATCCCAGTCCGGGCCGTTCTCTGCTTTCTCACCTGGAGGAGCAGGTTCGGAATGGCTGTCAATAAAGATCCTTGCCTTGTTTTTACTGGTACTTGGTGGGTTCTTAATTCTGACATACAACAGCACACACCTGTAATACCAGCACTGTGAGAGGCTGAGGCAGGATGATCACAAATCAGAGCCCAGTCTAGGCAAGTTAGCAATGAAATCCTATCTCAAAATAAAAAAGTAAAAGCAGGAAAAAGCTGGAGGTGTAACTCAGTGTGGAGGCCCTAGGTTCAATCTCTGGTACCCAGAAAACAAAACGGGGAAAAAATTCTGCCATATTATTATCATTGTTCTACAAACCATTATGGAAGAGCAGTGCATGCCTGGCAAATGGCTCTCAATAAAAGCTTGTTTTTGCTATTATTAATGTTCACTGTCTCAATCCTATTTTGGATGTTTTTGAGCAGAATCCCAGCGGGATATCAGCGCGCACGCGCTCGTGTGCGTGTGTTCGTGTGTCCCTGTGTCCGTGTGCGTGCGTGTGTGTGTGTGTGCCTGTGTGTGTGTGTGCGCGCGCTTGCGCGCATCCAGGAACTGACAAACGCTTTTTTTTTGTTGTTGTTGTTGTTGTTGTTTTTGTTGTTGTTTTTTTGTTTTTTTGTTTTTTTTTTTTTCAGAGCTCCGATTCCCAGACAGGAGGAGGCTTCCGGTTGACAGAGGCATTACCGCCACCTGCTGTCGAGTTCACCAGACTGTCGCTGCTCTAGGCCGCACCCGATGGGGAGGGGTGCGAACCAGCCCACGCCCCCTTTGCACACACCACCTGCAGCCCGGTTCCCCCGCTGCCTGGCCCCTGAGGGGTCAAGCAACGCCACCTTTAGATTCCCCCTGATGTGGCGACAGCGTAGCGGTCTAGCGAGAAGGCAGGGAGAATGGGATCAGTGCCAGCGGGCAGCGGGCGGGCGGGGTGGCGCCGCGCAGGAGGGGCTGCGGGGACGTGGGGGCCTTGAGGGAGGCCAGTGGACAGGGCGCAGGGGGCGCAGGCTTCCGGCTTCCCGGGGCTCGCCCCGTTTGGCCTCTTTTCCTTTTCTAATGAGAGGCAGCGTGACTCACTCCTTTGTTTCCCGAAAAGAGCTGTCTGTACTAACCTCAGGCGAAATTCACCCCTCCCGCGCTCAACGGGAAGCATCACTTATTCGCCGCGCCCATCCGTGGCAACCTGGGACGCTGGTAGAATCCTTACCAGAGCTGTCAACCGCTGTGATGGGCGACAGCCGAGCAGCCGCGGTCCGCGCCGCCTTCCCAGCCCTGGCTGGGTGCGAGCCCGCGGCGGGCGGCGAGCGGCTCTGCCCCCTCGCGGCCGGCGGAAGCGTCGCAGCGGCGCCGACGCCACCGCCCACCGCAGCCTGGACGCGTCGCTTCTGGGTGTTTTTCAAACGAAACCTGTTTACAGCTCCATTGCAATCCCGGAGTGAGGGGATGTGGTTTCCAGGTTTATTACTAATGAATGAGAAAAAAATGTGTGTGTGTGTGTGTGTGTGTGTGTGTGTGTGTGTGTGTGTGTGTCTGAGAGAGAGAGAGAGAGAGAGAGAGAGAGAGAGAGAGAGAGAGAGAAGGGGCGACAGAGAACAACACGTAGAAGCAGGCTGTTTGTGTTGACAGGATAATAGAGAGCGAAGAAGGGAGCAGGAAAAATGAAGGAGATTAAAAAGCGAGAGAGGAAAAGTGACAGTGATGAGGGGCTCGAGTGACAGCGGAGGATGCAGGAGGAAGGCCGGAGCAACAGTTTCGTGGGAATGGGAGGGGACTTGGGCACGCCAGAGAGGGGAGGATGTGCCATCCAGGAGAGGTAAAGTTTCATTTGGGTGAAGTGAACCTTGTGGACATTTCAATCCACCTTCCTTCTGTTTTACACCCCATTTTGTTGGGCAGCTGCTAGAACCGAGTTTCCATTTTTCTGTCTTGTTTTAATATGCTCGTCTCCCACATCACGGAGATGATTAGAGGCATAAACAATTACGCCATACATTCCGGGCGTCCGCCAGAGCCCTCGGTGCAGGCTGGCTTATTAACTCCCACCTTGCCCAGCCGCCATCAGCTACATCTGCTTTGGCGGCTCGGGTTTATGGTTTCTGAGCCAGGGCTCTCTCCACTGACCTCTGTGGGCTCTCTTGTCTTTTGGGAAACAGACCAGTAGCTGCTCAGAATCCCAATGTGTGCGACAGACGCTCTTGCAAAGGCTTCTGCCATTTAGTCATCAACAAATAAGCAAAAACAAGGCTCCACTGCAACGAGCCGCCACAAAAATTGGTTCTGTGGAATCACATCTGTGACTCCTGGCCTAATCTCTCTCATCTTCCCTAAAAGGACAGAGGGAAGAGAGTTTTTCAGGATCTGTGTATCAGCTTTATCTCTATACAAGCTGTGGAAAGGTTGAAAGGAATTTTCTGCACCCTATCCTCAGTCACTGTTTTGTCAACATTACCCGATCTTGTTCCAGATTTGGGGGAGGCGGGGTCACACGTAGAGATCCTGGACAGGATGATAAAGACTGTTTTGGCAGGAGAAATTATTGCATATGGGCGTGGGCAGTAGTGCCCAAACTCATTTACTACAACAAATGGCCTCATGCAAATGTTTTGGTCAACACAGCCTCTTCTACCATATTGAGAAGTGGTGGCCTCTCTGTGTGACTGTGGTGGTGGTGAGGACATCTCCTGGGCAGCATTATTTTTTTTAAGGGAGTTTGTCCCTTATTGTGCAGCCTGGCAGGATTACAGAAAGAAAGTAGGCGTCCAGTTTGGAGACAAGCCATCCTTCATTTTGGTCAATGGATGGTGTTGCAGATACGCAAGAGGAAGGAAAAAAAAACCACTGGCCTCAAAATATGAAACCTTTGACATGGTTAGAGCCGACTGAGGAGAGTTGTATTACACTTATTCAATAAGCTATTGTGAGGTTCTGAGAACATCATATATTTGGGCATGCTTTGCCCACTTAGAAGATGCTTTTTTTAATGAAAAACAATGCTGTAAAGGAAAAGGATGCTTGCCCTACATGTGACCCAGCTAACAATGCATATCCCAATCATTAAATAGTTGTTTATAGGGCTGAGACTATGTGCAAGGTCCTGACTGCTTCCCAGCACTGACAAAATATTTGAAATAAATGTTTACTTATTTCTTTGAACATGTATGTGAACATTTACACGTGACATCCTTGGTTTCCTTTCTGTTCTTTCATGATCTATCTTTCTCCTTGAATCTATTTGTGCATTTGTTTGGGATATCTCTTCAGGGTTTCAAACAAGAAATCCATCTGCATCTACAGAGGTGGTCATGGAGTGCTGCTTGTTGCCAGCTTGGCCTTTGTGCTGCAACGAGAAAGCATCATAGAAGATTCAGAGGCTCTGTGGATCCATGTCCTGGGCTCAAACCTACAATCCTCCCGCTTCAGCCACCCAGGGTGCTGGGATTGCAGGCCTGGGCCATTGAACCTAACTCCTCTTTTTATAAGATTAGTAGTCATACCGGATTAGAACCCATCTTTATGACTCAATCTTAATTCTCTCTTAAAAATCCTCCCCGGAAACGGGATCACACATTCTTGATGTACTTGGGACTAGGTTTTTGATATATAAACTCTAGGGGACACAGTTAAGCCTAGAATGCTCTCTAAGCATGTTCACGCAAGCTACTGGGAGTCCTCTTTTCAGATTCCACAGGAACAGAAAGGTCTGTAGTCAGAGAAACACTCCTACTAGACCACGAGAACCTAGAGGGTCTGAGGTTACATTATTCAGCTGGTGGTGTGACCTCAGACATGACAGTTAATTTTCTGGGACTCAATTTCTCTTATCTGTGAAACATGGTCTGACAGTTGGTGCTGCACCACTAATTATCAATGCACACAACTTTTAGTGTTTGGGTACCTAAGATAGTTCATGAAGGTCTGTGAAATTACATATTCTGCCTCAATGCATGGTATTTTAATAGTTAATCTTTCAGCTGGTAGCTTTGTGTGTGCCAGGACATGGTGCAGTGGTCAGGAGTGAGGCCAGTGCAGGTGTGCAGTGCTGGGTTTGAGCTCTACTCCACTCACATTTTTTCTGTAGTCCATTTTGTACATTAATAACAGAAGATGGAATAAAATATGTGAGTTGTGATGAACAGACATTGCTTTATCTCATGGTTCTAGAAGCTGTGAAGTCCAAGGTTGAGGAGCTGGAATCTGGCAAGGGTCTTTTGTGGCATCGCCCCATTTTTATAATGAATCCATTCCTGCAACAACAGCCCTAATCCCTTCCACGAACTCTCATGCCCTAATATCCTCTCAATAGGGCCCACTTCCCAACCTTTGTTACATTGGAGGTGACATTTCCAACATATGCTTTCTGGGGAGGTGCTCAAATGTGAGAGTCCTTGGTTATCATCCTTTCTCTTCCTCTGCGGTGCTGAAGGATTTCACATTCATACTGAACTACATCCCCAGCCCTCTCCACCTTTTTAAAAATTATCATTTAGTTTAGGAGAGGCTAAGTCTCTAAGTTGCTCAGGCTGGGCTCAAAACTTAATAACCTCCTGCCTTAGCTCCCCAAATTTCTAGGATTATAGGACATGCACCACCACACCTGGCTTTTACTTAATTTGGAAAGATTCATTTTTCTCCTGTGTAAATGTGGCTAAAAATCTAAATGATCACACAAAACTCATATGAAAATTAACAAAAATAATACAAACAAGGGAACTGCCTTTTCCGTTCAGTGTTCAGGGCTATGTTTGAGTGACTCAGTTTCGCCCAGACACAGCTCTGAGCAGAGTATTTTTGATCAAATGTCAGGACTACAAGAGGGTTATTAAACTACTTTCTGTGTACCATGTAAAGATCTACCTATATTTTCTTGTTAAATGGCTCTCTTCCTAGCCAGACATAAGCTTCTGAAAGACAGCTGCTTACCCTTAACGGGGAAGTGGCTTAGCGTGGGCCTGGGCCTGGTCCTTAGTGGCCCCTTTCTGAGGTTTTTTAGAATCAAACGAGTGGTTGAACAGCACAGTGATTGATTGCTGTTTGTAGTCATACCTTTCCAGCATCTTTCCGTTTCTCCCAGGAACTATCAGATTACTCCTGTGAAGCAACCTGACATCCCTACTTGCCACATGCTGCCGGGCTATCTTCTTTTTCAAGTTGAATTTCACACCGTCGGAAAGTGGTACTTTTCTATCACCCAATTGTCAGTCCAGAGTTACTAGCATTCCTTCCCCCCCCCCCATTTCTTCTCATAGCTATGTGCATGTGTTCATTTTTGAATTTTTCCATTGATATTTATAATATTTTAGGGCTTTTTTGCAAGAAGAACAGCACATGTAGCAAATGCTAGAAATACAGGAGGGTTTAAGTGGGAATAACAGCAACAATTAATGCTAACAGGTCAGCAGTTAGCATGCAATATTCTTGGTGTTATAATCATGCATCATGCAACGCAGAACCTCGGTTTGTTCAACAGATGCTGATCTTAATGGTCACATTCTCTTCCCATGGATAGGTTAGCTTTAGTTAAATGTGCCATTAAAAATAACCATTTAAAATGCTAATGAAAACTGAGTGTAACCATCAGGAAATTTTGTTCTAACTTCTGCATTAGTATGTCTTAATTTCAAAGGTTCTTGGAAAGGTGGGAAGCCTACTTCCTCCCTCTGGTTCTTCAAACCAGGAAAGGCAATATAATATTTGTTCATAGCAGCCCACGGATGTGTGACAGAATTGGACAATTAGGATCCTTGGTAGTCCAATTTGTTCATAAGCAAATATCTAATTTTCCTAATAGTGCCATCATTCCACAACAAATTATGATTAAAATGGGAAAAGCACCAAGATGCTATTTAGGAAAAAAAAAATCTAATCCTTCCAGAACAACTGATTTAGGCTTCTCACTGGAAAGTGGAATTTTCAAAACAAAAAAATTAATAGGTGTGTAGCAAGAACCTTGTGTCTTCTTAGTTTGTGTCCCTATCTATGCTCAAAGGTTGGTTGTCCAAGCCTTAGAACATGAGCACACAGCAACAGTAGGGTTTAGGTGGGGGAGATACCGTGACTTGGCAGGTCACAGTGTATTTAGCGGGTAAGACGCATGCATCTTCTTGACCCATATATTTATTGACAGAGCTACCTGACTCTTCAGGCCTACTTAATAGGTTCAGGACAAAGAAGATGACCAAGGCTGGGGACAGACAAGCTTAAGGATGAGGGATTGACCAGACTTGGGAAGCATGTTTATAATGAGAGCACAGTCTATGCTGCCTCACCAAGGAAACATCTCTACCCAGGAGCTCTCAGTCTCCCTCTGGTGAGCCCTCTTGAATCTAAGAATCTTGTTTATGTTTGGTTTGCCTTCCTTTGAAAATTTGTTCAAATATTAACACATCTGGGTAAAAGGCTGTTGTTGGAAGGCTCTATAATCTATTGATTACTGGTGTAAAGCTTAAGTGTTTATGTATTAAGACCAAGAGGAAACCTCAGTAGCCTAGATTGGGTTAATGATGTGGAAGCCAGAAAACAAAGAAAGAACAGAGAGATTTGTTCACAGTTTAAGGCTTTGGAGTCCAAATGTTAATGCAAGAGTAGCCCCCCTGGCTGGAGCTTGTGGTCACAGCAGCCGAGATAGTGCCGCACTGATCACTAGCTGGATGCTTGTGGTAAGCTGCTCAAGGTTGTAAATACACCATTTCTTTTAAACTAACCAGCATCTTCTCCTATTGCAGAGTTTGTGATCACGAGCCTCAGTGCTTGGTGTTCGATCTCTCTTACTTGTAGGATTATCTTTTTTTTTCCTTCACAGTTGGAATCTGACAGATTTGGGGGGAGTAGGAACTTTTAAGTTGAGGAGGTTTCTTATTTGATGGTGGGTGCCCAATCTAGATAAGGTGAACAGGCTGAGGGATCCAAAATAAACACAGCATAACTGCAGTAGTTTGATACTACCTTTTAGAATGAAAATGAGTATCTTACTCTGAAAGCTCATAACCAGTCAGCAATAGCTTCTCATTGAGATTGGTTAGCTCTGTTAAGGTAATTCAGTTAGGTGATTTTCCCCATGAAGATTTTTAGACAGGAAGCCCAAGGTTCACCACAGATCCTCAGCAGGTTGACACCCTTTGTCCTGGGCATGATTTTGACTAATGAATGGTTGCAACAATTGGCTAGCAGCTTGGCTAGAGGTAGAAGGAAAAGAATGTAGGAGGAAAAGTGAAGAAAAGTCTTTTCCGTTTTCACACCACTAACCATTAAGATTTCAAACTGAGATTTATAAGCAGCCAAGTTTCCCAGCGGTGTGTGTGTGTGTGTGTGTGTGTGTGTGTGTGTGTGTGTGTGTGAATTTTTCATGGGAGAGAAATACCTGCCTTTGTTTTGTCATGGATATGGCTGTAGAAAATTTTACTCAGGACTTCTTACTGTTTTATCTATAGCTTTCCAGTGAAGAACTATTCTTACTTCTCATGATTCTATAAGTAAAATAAAAGAAAGAAGAAACAACTTCAAAAAATGTCTTTGCTTAGGTGAGGGCAATTATCGCAAGTAAGTTGAATTTCTCACCATCGGAAAGTGGTACGTTTCTATCACCCAATTGTCAGTCCAGAGTTACTAGCATTGCTTTTTTCCCCCATTTCTTCTCATAGCTATGTAGAAGCAAATGTAGAAGAGACATTGTTAGAAAGCTTTTGAGTGTCTTGTCAGTGTCTTGTCTACCCTTTCTCCCACGATGTCCGTGATGTTCGTGGTCATTGGTTTTGTTCTCTAACTTATTCATGAAAAATTCAAAAAGTAGTGCGGCCAAGCATGAGATCACTGACTCAGACCAATGAAGACACATCTTCTTTTCACGTTTATTTCATTTTGTTTTAAGATCACAGAAGAGCAGAGCATTCATACGTGTAAAGTAACAGAAGAGAGAAATAGAATTTAAATACATTTAAAAAGAAAAGAAAAAAGCCTTTAATTTTTTTTTTTACACACACTGCGCTTTTTGTTTTCCTTCACAGAGCTAGTATCCAGGGGGAAAAAACACTCAATAAACAAAAAGTAAAATATTTTGAGCAACAAAACCCCAAATGAAACAATTGGTCATGAATGAGTATCATCAAGGAAAGATCAGTTCATGTCTACAGGGCTGAAAAAGGAATATATTTATATATATATTTATATGTATATAACACTGTTAATAAGAAGAATTCTACCCAAGAGCAGGATTTATGCACCCTTCAGTAGGGAAGGAAGGGGTGAAGCCGTGCCAGGTCGGGAGGAGGTGGAGGTGCTTTCTTCTGTTTCTCTCCTGATATTTCCTCCTCTTGCCTCCCCCCAACCCCTGTAAATACTTAGGCAGCAGAACGTGGCCACAGTTCACCAGGGTAAACCTTTTGTATTTTCTGGTGAGGAGCAAATATTTAGGAAAGGGAGTTGCACAAAGGCTTCGGATAGCTTGAAGCATTGTTGCTATGCGCTTAAGCTAGCAATTTCATGTTTTTTTTCTTTCTTTATTTTTTGAAAGAGCAGCTTTTTACTGTACCTGGCTTTACATAGAGAGGTCTGTGTGGAGAAGAGCATAGCTGTAAGAGTGGATCTAAGAGCGCCACCCAAAGTGGAGTCCCTCTGAAATAACCGTGGAAGTGAGACATTGTTCTGTGAGAACGTTGCTACCTGCTGAAAGAGGGGTTCTTAAGGACCCAAGCCCATTGGATACCTATATTTAGAGAAAGCGATGCAGATGCTGGGATATTATAAATAAATAAATTTTGCTCTTTGGGGTCTAGGAGACACAAATTTCTTTCGTTCAGGCCATAAAAGCAAAGAGAACATTGGTCAGATGCTAAGGTACGCCTCTTAGATAGCAATGGGACAAGTGGACCTGCACTCAATGCCTAACACAACACAAGAAAATACCTCCTCATTAAATGCCTCAAAAACCATCCTTTTAAAAAAAAATCTCTTCACATTTGATGTTAGCTTTTATAATAGCTCTTACTGTCTTCAACTGTTACTTCCTGTGCTTATTTTTGTCCTGTTTTCAGGTTGACTTTAAATAGAGTGGACCTGAACGTTTTTTTTTTAAGAGGTTTGTTTTCTGTCCATCCTTTTGTTTGATTTCATGGTCTATAAGTCAAGATGGAAGAAACTTGTTATATGATAAATTCTCTCCCAAACAAAACACATTGTCTTGTCTGTTTCTTACAAAATAGCCTTTTGAACTTGCCCAGGACCACATGCTTACTGCCATCAGCACAAGCCAAGAGTTTCCAAGGACAAGCATTTACTATAATGAGGCACTTGGCCCAAGATGACAGAAAACTGATGTTTCCTTTCACATGCTCAACTTCCTCAGATGTTACATGCAAAATGCCCAATATGACTGTTTTCTTTCCTAGGAAAAGTTATTAGGGTACAGTTCAACAGTTAGATTTTATAATAGTATAAACAACTATTTCAATGTCCTCAGTATAATCTCCCTGTTCCCCCTCCCCATTGCTAACAGAAGAGAATCTATCCAGAGACCCTCTAATCTAGGGAGTTTTTAGCTTTTGGAATGATGGCTCTGAGATAAGACTAAAGATAAGCAACAGCTATGGGCAACAATTAGATGGCACCACACTGCATGAGTAGTCACTTCTTGCCGAACATCAGAGTTTAGAGGTGAAAGAGATTTTAAAGGTGTTATCCAAATTCCTCATTTTCAGGAGGAGAAAACCACGAATCAAGAAGGCAAGATGGTTTCCAAGCATGGATAACTTTTTCTGTAGCCAGAGACAGAGTCACTGCCTGATTTTCCTGAGTCCTGACCCAGCAAACCTTCCATTTCATCCTAAAGTTGTCATTTAGGAGCACACATTAAATCTCGTGCTAATGTGATTTCAGTCTCTTTCTAGAAAAATCCGTATAGAAAGATAGAAAATCCATGTGATTCTTGGAAGTTATCTCTTGTGTCTTTCTTTAATGACCCTTTACCAGTTGTTTAGATTATAATACATATATACATACATATACTATATACATATTATATATATATGTATATATATATTCTTCTGTGCCAAGAGAAAAGAGATGTACATTTCTGGGTGAAAATAATTTATGTTTTTTTTTGAATTTCACTTGATGACATTAGAACAGCATATTTCTATGTACATACATATGTATATACATATTTGTTAAACACATTAGGCACTTCAAAATAATTCTGAGAGTCATGCCTGAGAGAGATAACCTTAATTCAAATGATTCTGTATCCTATTTGTGATATTTGGTACAGAAACAATGAAGTGCACAGTTATGAGATAAAATAAGAGCTATTTTCTTTAGTTTTAGTTCAAATTATTTGCTAGAGTGAGTGACTTACGATATTTCTTAAAGAGGCGATCTATTTTTTTTTTTTTAATCCCACCATTTAGGGGAACGGATGAGAAGCTTTCCCAGTGCTTTTGTTGAATAGCTAGAGGAGGTGTAGGTGGTTCCTTGGAGCTGTTTGTATAAGATGCCTTAGATGGTGAGAAAAGAGTAACAACTGGAAATTTATGCTAGAGGCCAGGAGGGTAACATGTATCTCTCTCTGCTTCCCTTGCCTTGAATTCAGGCGAGACACGGCAAAAGTTGGGCAAATCTCCACTCCACCTTAACAGAAGGAAGTGACGACTTGGCTGTGGTTTGAGTAGGATGGGAAGCTGCAAGTGTCAGTGTGGGCCTGTTTTCTTTGGCTGAGGAAACCTTATATTTTAATTTTGGTCTTACTTCTCACATTGACCCATGGCAAGCCTTTATTTTTATTTGATATTCTTTTCTTTAAGATTTCCAGGTTTAACTGAACGTGGGTCCTACGTGAAAAATGAAGTTTTTACAGTTTCTGTTATATACACAAACTAGTGATTGACACATGATTGGTATCTAATTAATTAATCAGCACACAGTATGTAAATGTGCTAAACAGATATCAAGACTTTAAAATAAGTTTTCCTCAATATCTATAAACATTTCGCTGGTGTAAATGTTAAAACTAAATCTAATGTTAACACTAGCTTCCTTGCCAAGACGAAAGTAATGTACATTGCTGGGTGAAAATAAATTCTTTCTTGAATCTCAGTTGGCGGCATTTGAAAAACATAGCTAAGTGCAAATGAGAAGAGTTTACTTTTTTTTCACTAGCATGCACAGAAATGTAAACTCTCTTTTGCATTTAAGAAGGTGCTTACAGATATTATGTCAACCATGATGGAAAATTTGCATTGCTGGGGGCAAATGCCATCTTTGGAGGGACTTTTTTCGGTACTTAGGAAAGGAGCCTTCCTCAACTGGATTTGTATATCTAAACTCAGGGTCTTATCTGATCATTTCTGTGGTATGTTCATTTATCATCAAAGTTTTTGCAGTTTTTAGGTCAGATATAGCACTGCACTTAAACTATTTCCAATAGTTATGGAAATGAAAACCCAGGTGAAATCCAAACTAGGGGCTTATAAGAACAAAGAAAAAAAAAAAATAAAGATGAGGCATTCCCCCAAGTGCACAGTCCACAAACAAGTTTTTTAAATGAATAGTTGCAACACGAGTAAAATGGGCCTCTACGTCTTTCTAAATGAAGCCTAGATCTTTTTCTGTTTTATAAAAACTGACTTAATTTCTTTCCTTCCTTTGAAGTTTAAACTGTTATCTTAACGTTTTTCTTAAAATAATACGTTATTGTAAATACAGTCTGTAAAGATAAGACTAAAACTACATCAGCAAATACATTATTTTTTCTGCAAATAATGCAAAGCCTGTTAGGACCAAAATGAGAAGTTCAAGGAGGCTAGCCCAGAGAAGCCACAGAAACGTCATCAACTCAGGGGTGGCACTGTGATGGAGAAGGGAAAAACTTGATAGGGAACAAAACGATCTCATGCTAAGGACTTTAGCTTTTGTGTACAAAGGAGATAAGCTCATTTTTGGAGGTGAAACAGTTTTTTGTTTCTGTCCTCTAAGAAACATGAGAAATCAAGAGCCGTTTTACAAGTTCTCTATGAATAGCCTGGTTGTCTCATTGGGTAGTTAAAAAAAATGCCCATGGCATTCAGAAGCGAAGCAAATAAAAGTTTATAAGAATGTCTCTCAACAGAAAACCTACCTACTTTACCACAAGCCTTCATTCCTTGGGAACGGAGGGATTTTCTGTCCTAAAACAAGAGCTGCTTCTCCGACAAAGCAGAGATCTTTCAGTGAACAATTGAATGGAGAGTATAACTAAAATCCTGCAGCTGTAAAACCTAGGAGAATTTTCATTCTTAAGAAAGCACCTGGGCCAAGAGCCTTTCTACTTTTCTTAACTGGAAGGTAATGCTAAGAATCTTGTTTCATGAGTGAATTTCACTTTGGACACAAAAAGTGTGAGATATATTAGCTAATCAAATGATCTAATGCACTCCACTCCTCCAAGTTGGCATTTTCAGGGCTTTGATTAGGGTTATATAAGATACTTGGAGAAAAATAATAACAATATGATGAATTAAATCAAAGAAAGCTCATCTTGAAATTCCTCAGTGTTGGTATCAATTGTTTGAACCTATGCTTTTTTTGATCCTACACTTTTTCTAAGCCTTGTCAAAAGTACTTTGTCCTCCGTCCTCCATTTAGTTTAAAGTCATCCTCAGCCCAATGAAATTTCCGGGGCTGACATTTTCTCCGAAATAAGAGCAAGGGGCAAATTTTTCTTTAAATCCCAGATCCTGTGAGATATAGGCAAACACCAAAATGTTTTAAATATACGTTTAATTATGTTTAATATATGGTCCATTATATTAAAACCAAAAGGACAAATGGTACTGGCATGGCCGAGACATTCCTTCCAATGGATACCTTCTCCCTTAAAACCAACATCTTTTCCTTGCCATAGGGTGGATGTAACAAGGAAGCCAGGTGTGTGACTAGAGCCTGTGGCATGGCACAGACATCTGTTCCTCTGAGTGACATTAAATTTTACCTGAATTAACTCCTGCTCCTTTTCTCATTCTGCTCTTTCATTAGCACAAACTCTTAAAAATTTTTCACTTAAAGTTGTAGCCGCTTCTTCAACATATGGGGAAAATTATAACCTTATCTTCCTATACTAAGAAGATTACACTGTTGTCAGAGAAATCTCTGATTGTCAGTAAATTCACACTGCATAGGAATATGGCTCACCTTCTCCCTCTTTTTCTAGTTGCCTTTTTAGATACGAATTTTGGTCTTGTCTCAAATCTCCCATAAATACAGTCACCTATCCCCAAGCCCATTTTTTTCTGTTTTATGTCTCAACTGCAAAATGATGAAAGCTATGATAAGATTCTAAAACAAGCAATAGAATTCCCTAGAAACAATTTAAAATACTGCTCAAAGCTTTTTTTAAATCTCTCTTCCTTTCCTTTCTCTCTTCCTTTCTGCTTTCTTCTTTCTTTCTCATTTCCTATTCAGTTATGAGGTTTCTCATTTTACATTTTATGTAAGGTTTCAAAGATTAGATGAGCTGCCTTATTTGGCTTTGTGAGATCACACTCGGTTATGACCTTAACAGGGATCTTCTGTCCTTTCATAAGTTGAATGACTTTCAGTGCCCTTTATTTTGTAAAGAGAACAACGGCCGATTTCTGACAATGATATCTACGTGTAAAGATCCAACTTTCTCTTTAAGACCCCTCCTAAGAAAACTCTTGAGGTGATACTAAATTTTGTGGTACTTAAATCATTCCTGCTTAAATTAATTACAAGTTGCCCAGATCTTTTGGTTAAGAAATTAGCTCATATTTCAATGTTAAAGTCAAGATGACTCATTTAATGTAACTCTAAATACAGCAGGGAAGGTGACTCTACTGTGACCCCTAGCAGCTGGCCTAGAACCATGATACATCCCTTAAACAAAGGAGCTACAAACACCACCAGTGGAGCGGAAGCAGTGGTGTGGGCCACCAAGTCAGGATTAGCTAGGACACCAGGACAAATATCTGCCAAAAGGAACAAGGAGTGAGCTCCTTTTCTTTGTGTGGTCAATGCAGTGTCGCAGTGTTCTGCCAGTGTCTCCAGAACGTGAGTAGGGACTTGGGTATCTGTGTAATACTCTGTCTTGCTCACTCTCATTGTATTTTATCTCAGAGAAGAAGCAATCTCTGCTCAGGGGAATCCGTGGGGCAGTGTTATTTGCAGAATAGGGAGGGGGCAGAACAGGGCTGCCTAGGGTCTCCATGTGGCTCGTCATTTGTCCCTCGGGAGTTAACACTTGGAGACGTCCCTGCTTCTGGGGATTTGCTTGATACATGCCGTTCCCTCCTGCAGTGCAGCAAGGCCCAGCCCGTAAAAAGTCAGGAAGCTGGTGAATCCCTCAGACTCACAAAATCCTAGTGAAATCAAAAGTCTTCCCTCCTGTGCCATCTCAGCCACCTTGCTGATTTGTTCCACTTTTGCTCATCCCGTCAGCAGTAGGCACTTGCATTTACAGTGACATTCTGAGTGACTCCCGACCTGATTCTGGGGATGACTAGCAGGAGTGTGGGGTCCTGCCCTTGGAAAGGGGCACAGCTTGGTTTGAATACACACTGATGTCATGTGACAGCCATGAATTGGGGAAGGACTCTGCTCGTTGCCTCCCTCCCCACTATCTCCCCCAGGAACTCGTGACAGCCGCATCTCACAAGTACAATGCAGGACGGTATCTACAGCACAATGAGCCTATGTACACATGGACCATTCCCTTGGCATGCTTTAGAGAGACACACACACACACACTCACATGTACATCCACATGAGAGCGAGAGACTTGAGCACACGCGCACAGTGGAGGAAATTAAAATGGCACTTCCTAGCATTTGCGGCGTGACTAGTGCTCTGGAGGGTGGTGGGGTGAAGAGAGTTGTGCGGAGGGAGTGGTGAGCGCAGACAGAAAAGGTCCTATTTGCGATGGGTGTTGGGGGTAAGACACATAGGAAGCACAGGATGTGATCTCACAAGCCGGAGAGGGAGTGGAGGCAGGGTCTGATCAAGGCTCAACCCAAGATTCCACTGATAGTTTGAAACGGCTACAAGTCAGCTTGAGTGAACACAGAATAAAAAGATTATGGAAATATAAACACCAAAGGCAAGACCTTATTTTTTCCCCACAGATGAAAAAGGTTGGAGGAAGGAAGGATACATTGTGTGGGGGGAGTTAATATCCACGAGTATCTTCTTTACGTCTTGCTTATTTCTTACAGCATCCAAGTGTCCTTGGTGTGATGGAGTCTTTACACAGCTTTCATTTGCTTAGTAGATATACACATATCCTGGTAGAACATTCCCCACCCTCAATTATACTCAATGTTGTATTGATGGACTTTAATATTGTTTCGAATGTTATTTTCTTCATTTCCTTATTTCCCCCTTCATTTATAAACACACAAATTTGTGAAATAAATGGTCTCCCCCCCATCTTGCACACGTGCTCTCTCTCTCTCTCTTTCTCTCTCTCTCTCTCTCTGTATCCGGTGTGACGCATTTTTGTGTGTTTTTTTAAAATTATTTTTAAATTTGTATTCTATTAACATTTGCTGAGAAGGCAGAGCAGAGACGCTGCCAGCAGCCACAGTGGTACGGCCAGACTGATGGATCCGTTTATGCCTCTCACCGACCCAGGTCCTGCAGAATGAAAGAGAGAGAGAAGAGAGCAGTTAAACCCTGATCACTCTTTGTGACAGCTGACTGGGGATAGGACTAGACATCGGTTGGCTTGTTGGGCACCGGTGCCTCAATGTCAGTGCTCTTACGTCAGCACAGGAAGCCTCAAAACTTCTTCCTAGAGTCATAAGTGTTAAGGGGTGTCATTTGTTGAAGCACTTCTAAACACAAGAACAGCATTTTCCTGGAGAAGCCCCACATTGGCCATCATCGTTGTCTAATGGTGCAGTGGGCTACTGGGCACCCATTTCCTCTGGGCTGCTTTGCTCCTCTGGGAGGCCAGCACTCACTAAGACCCCCAGCACAGCTAAGAGGCCTTCTGCAGCCAGACATGGCCTCCTCCTGTCAGGTCATAGCAGCATCAATAAAACGTGACGTCAAACTATGACTCCTTTGTTTCTTGAGGAAGAAACAGCAATTATATATTTGTTAATTGAGAGGGAAACTGTTACAAAGTAACATTTATGGTTGATAGAGGACCTTATCAAAGTACAAAATAAGTCATTTCTTTCCAGAGTGGTAGAAGGACATAGGGGTCATTGTGCCCCAACTCTTTGCCACTTTAAAAATAAAACTAGAACAAAACAAAGCAAAACAAAAGACATCAAAACAAAACAAGACAAAGCAACCCAAGGAGAAGCTGAGATTTGAACTCACTCTGACCCAAACCTGGTGGGGCAGACTGTTCTGTCCTACGTGTGCATGTGCGCTCACACACACACACACACACACACACACACACACACACACACACACGGACATGCACACGCAGTGGGGGATGTGGGTCTGAGCCTGGCAGGAAGAGTGGCTTGGAGAGGAGGCTGGGGAAGGGGTGATGGGCTGATGGCAGGAGCAGGATTGGGGCAGAGGTCGTAGGCCCAGCCGAGAGCTTGACTTCCATGTCTTATTCCATTTTCGCCTTTTGTAAATTTCTGTTCACGCTCCATTAAACGAAAAAAAAAAAAAGCTCACTATAGAATTTGGCCTTAAGTCTACATACTTAGACAGTAACTGGTGTCACTGCAATCATGGGCCACTTTGAAGTTCTTAATGTCATATATGCAGCTCAACTTGTATGTGGGTTTGTCTGCATGTGTGTGTTACCTGTCTATATGTGTGTTTGTGTATAAGAACTGCAATGGCTTACTAGTGCAATAGAAATAGCTTCGGGTATGTGAATTTTTCCTAAACTGTTGGCAAGCATACCAGACTAGATGTTGAATAACAGAAGAAAAGCTGAATAGAAGTGACTTTCTAATCTGTGTTTTATGAAAATGGTAAAAGCAACAATGACAGTAAAAATGATGAATAATTGCATGGCACGATACTAGGTGCTGTTTTGAGTGCTTGATATATACAAGTCCACTCCTGTGCTAGGATGTGAGGACTATAAACCAACTCTTTTTACTGTGAAATAGCCAAGGCACAGGGAGATCAACCCCCTGAGAGAGTTTCCACCATTTTGTCAATGGAAGGGCTGGGGTGTTTACCCACATTGTTTGGCCCTAGAGCCTTTGCCTGCCACCACTACGCAGGGTTCATCAACAGGGAATTGCAACCAGTGGCAAAATGAAACTTGTGTTTGATTAGAACAGTAAATAGCACAAACAATGGTTACCAAGTGACAGCCAGTATCTCCACAAATACAATTTCAAATAGAATATTTTTGGCTAGAATGCCCCCTTGAGAATATTAAAAATGTTACTTAACACAAAATGTGAGCACATGCAAACACTGAGCAGCATAGTTTCTACGTAAAATGAGCTCTGTCAAGTAAAACAGAAAAAGGATAAACAAATGAAGCAGACAACTAAGTCTTGGATTTTCTGAATGGCTGTGGGGTCACACTAACGACAGTCACCTTTGCTGCTTTCAGGTTCAGAAAGGAGATAGTTATTCTGCATGAAGCACCTGAGTAGTAATCCTTGCCTCTACACGGGAGCACAGCTGTCCAGCTGCTTAGATCAACGCCCTGCCAACTTTACTCTGTCCCTGGGCTCTATCCATTCACATTTTGGGCTTTGGGGACTTCAAGACATCATAATGGAAACATCCCACAGGTTCTCACCTGGTGGCAATGTTTCTTGTTCTCTGTCTTTTAAATTCGTCTGTATACATTAGACGGCATAGCTCCTTGGCACATTTGTTTGTGTTAGTGCATCTATGAGTGAGGTTTTTCAGACAGAAAAAAACAGCACACAAACATTAACATCCTGCACAACTAAGTAAAGATGGCTTTTGTTTGCTTCAGGAGTAGTGTGAAATAGGTCCTCAAAAACAATCTAAATTTGTCTATTTCAGCCATAGGAAAAGCTAGATTATCTTTCTAACATGTTGGAGTTGAGTGATATCTGAAAGAGGCTAAGACAACAAGTCTTATGATTTTATTTGAGAGGTTATCTATATTTAAGAAAACAGAAATTTCACCATTGAAAATTATGGTATATACATTTACAAATCCAGACAGATTCATATGTTATATTGTTTCTAATGCTTATGTGCATCTACACAAACACGCACACACACAAGCTATATACACACTCATATGTACACTTATGATACACACACATATTATTAGCATTTTAGTATACATAATACAGAATTAGCTTTTTCTTTCATAAGCTACTTTATGTATATAAATATGACAATATGACAGTGTTAGCAATCTTAACTTTATTTTTAATAGTATTACTATATGTTTGAAATACATTTTGAGCATCTGTTAAAGATCCCTGTGCCTCCATCACCTACTCCTGATTAAGTGCTCGCATGTACATGTAGCCATTTACTGTGTTTATGAAACTTTCTCTTGTTGTAACTGATTTTGAGAATAAATAGGCTTGGAACACACCAAGGTCACCGGATACCAGTTGTGGAGTCACCACAAGTAGGTACGCAATTACCCACATGTATGGCTGCACAGGCGACTACGTCAGTTAATGGCTATTTCAGAGAAGACTAGTCAGCAAAATCATTAATTATGTTTTCTTCAAAGTTTCGAAATTTCTGCTTATTTGTGGAAATGCAAGTGATAAATCCTAGTTCCCATGCCAGATGGCCAGGCTCAGCAAGTACTTTCATATACTGACATATATAATGAAAGCAAGAGTCTGAAAACATAAATTAGCTTTAAGAATAGATGAGCAAATAGCACCACAATTCAAAAACTTGCTACATGTTACATGTCACTGGAAAAAGTGACATATTGATGTTTAACCACATTTTGTATGTGTGTGTGCTATGTGTGTGCATGCACACTGACGTGTATCGCTTAGGATGGTCAGTGAGTTGCAGTATTATATGACGTTATGATTATAAAAGTTTAGAGAAAGGAATAAAATAACTTTAATTAAAGGTTTTCTGTTTATGAAGTGGGTCAGGATGTTTTATTTTTGACTCAGGAGAGAAACTGAGCTGCAGTAAGATTACGGGTATGAGTCAGAACACCATGTCAAGGGGCTAAACACCAGGGCAGGTTAGGATGATTGTATCAAGATGAATACTGGATTGTGCCTGGCAAAGTCAATTTTTATAAAAGGACAGCACTTTCAATAAAGGGCAAGATTGATAAAACAAAAGTGCAAACAACTTATAAAACAATTGTTAAAGAAGACCAACAATCTACACAATCTCCTAAATATTTCACTTCAGTACCAGGCAGACTAAGTAAGGTACCTTAGGGTCTTAGGAAGCCATGTTGAAAATGAAGCGTGATAAAACTGTCTTTGGTGCCACCTGCTGGCCATTTTCTGAACGTACAGCTGTGTTTGGGTTAATTAAAGTGAGAGATACTGATGGGATTTTGTTGTTGTTGTTGGTTTCTTTGTTTTGTTTTGTATTTAAATAATGGGTCTTAGAATTAAAATAGGGCTCTTCCTATGTAAGTCTCCATACATTATCTTCATCTACTGTAGCCTGGCTACCAGATGCCTCTGTGGTTCTTCTTGGGGACCAGATACTGCGAGGGGTTGTCATGGTGTAGAGGCCATTTCAACACTACTAACTGAGTTTAAGAGTCCATTTGATGAGACTTTGATGTGGTGGCACTGTCCTTGTAGCGCTCTGTGGCTTATATGTCAAGGGGCTGCTGAGAGTAACTGAGGCTGCCTACGGGCATGAATTGATGGTTTCTCAAAGGGCCTCGCATCCCAAGTACACTGCAGAAGAGTGGGGCTTCTTGAAAGCATGGGAGGGTGTGGAAGGAGGAGAAAGGGGCCAGTGCTGAAGTGCTCTTTTCTAAGAGATGCTATGCTTGTTGTTATGCTAAGATCTCAGAGTCTAGCCAGCTATTTATTTGAATAAACAACACATGACTAAAATAAGCTGTGTCTCTCTCCTGTCATCGTGCAGTGACTGTTCTCCAAATTACAGCTCTGCAAGAATTAACCACAGACACTTGACATGGAGAAAGGGAGGGTGGGCAGTGTGGGTAAAATAACCTAGTCCCAGAGATTTGAAACAGAATAAATGTCAAACCCAACAATTGTGAGTTAGATCAGGGCCTTGTTGTACACAAGAAAGTTCACAATTTAGGAAACATGATGCTAACATGTTATGGAAATTATTATTACAAATTATTGCACTGAAACGTAAGTACAGAAGCTCACAATATACTGCCGTGAAATCTTAATTTTAACACATAGAAGGTAATTAGAAATCAGAACCATACCTTTTTGCTTGAAGTGCACGGTGGTGCCAATTTCTAAAAAAAGAAACATTTAGCAAAACAAAAACAAAGAATCCTTTATCGTCAATGAAGGATCAACGTGAAGCTACTTTGGTACTCTCCACTGAAAGCAGAGTGAGGGTAAAGGCAGAGAGGTGGCTCAGGAGGAAAACAGGTTGGTAGAGATTGAATTGAAGACAAGTAAAAGCGACTGGAGTGTGCGTGCTTTGAGAAGGTGATAATAGATGATTTGCAGGGACGCATACTTCACGCTACGTTATGCACCAAGTAGCCAATGTCTGAGTGTGGAATGTGAAAGTCTTGGACTGCCACTGTCAAAGCTACATACTGCATCTGGCCCTCAGCTCCAGTCTATCATTTCACCCACGTCTACTTCACTCAAGTTTGTTGGCCTCTTGTTCTTCTAACAGGTGAGTCTACTTCCACTTTGGTACCTTTGTGCTTGCTCTCTACTCTGCTGGAAATGTTCTCCAGGGTCTTTGTATTGCCCCCTCAATCACTTCGTTTAGATTTTTTTCTCAAACATCTCCTACTCAGGAGGAACTCTCCTGTCCCATTTTTGAAAACAGTTCCCTCTGTTGTTTTCTCTATTCCTCGCCATGTGCTACTAATCTAAGTAGCACTTGTCCCTGCATGGGGTCATAATACACATTTACTTGTTTGTGTACCTAATGTTTGTCTCTTGCATTAAAATATAGGTCCCATGAGAGCAGCAGTAGTACATGGCTTGTCAAACACTGAATCCCACGGCTTAGGTTGGACCCTGGCACATAGTAGATCTAATGAATATTCATCGCATGCATGTATAAATAAATATCAGGCAAGGGTAGAGATCATATAGGTTAAATATTTAAAATTTTTCCTTATAAAATAAATCACACTAACTGTGATCTATAGAAAAATTATATATAAAAACGCTAGAAGATGCCACTTTGAATCTCTGAAGCCACTTAATAGCTGCCTAGATACAGTAGCCCAAACTGGCCATCAGAAACAGATCCTCTGTGACTGGGCTCTGAATTCTGGAGTAATGTGATCTCTCTAAAGAGGTAATGTGACCAGCTAGCTTAGTGTGGGTCAATTATAGCATCACTGAAAAAGATTAAAAAAAAAAAAAGTAACGTTGCTTAGGCCTGTTAGCTGGAGAGATCCTTGGGAATTAGATGTCTTTGCCACCTATTTGAGTTTTTTCATGCTTCCTAGAAACTTCTAAGGTGAAGATCAAAATTGTTAGCATGGCTTCTAAGGTTCTTGTGGCGACCTCTGGCCTCCAGCCTTATCGACTTCTGACATCTCATTAGCTTCTTCTTCTTTTTGGTACTACATTTTCTCTGTCCCAGGGCTCATGGCCCAGTGATAGTTGGCCCAGAAACCACAGCCTTCAGAATTCAGCCCTCATTTCTACATGGACGTCCTTGTCTGCCCCTTGACATGTCAGGTCTCTTATGATTGCCTCTGCTTTCCTCCTGGGAAGACTCATCCCAGTTTTAATTTCAGATGTGTGTGATGGTTTGACTAACACCTGTCTTCCTCCCCAGGGTCTGAAGGCAGGAGTCTGTCTGCTCGAGTTTGCTGTTGTAGCCCAGCCAGCAGATGGCAGGCACTCTGGGTTTTCAATGGGTCAAAACAGAAGGTCTAGAATCACTGAAATATGAGAAGAATTAAAATCATTATTATTATTATTATTATTATTTTGTGCCAGGATTTCTTTCATTGACAAAATTGCCCAGGCTGGGATCCAACTTGCAATCCTCCTGCCTCAGCCTCTCTGAGTGCTGAGATTATAGACCTGCCTCTCTGGTCCAGCTTCTGACATTCCTACGATAGTTACCAAGAAGAGGACAATTGTCTTCATATTGAGTGTCTGAATATGTATGGCTACAGTCCAGTATCAACAAAACTAGTACCATCGAGGCCATCTCTAAAATGTAGCTGAATATGCAAGTGGGGGAACTTTCCCTAGACTGGTCAGATCCGGAAGCAGAGCCCCACCCGAGTGCCCTGGTGTGATTGCTGGTGGCATTCTGCTGCACAGGATCAGCACCTACCTTTCTGTCACTGGTATACATTGCTGTAGACATGCCAGTGAACAAAGCCAACACACTGCGAGGCCACACAGAAAGGAGGCACAGGAATCCCTCTCTCCTGGCAGAAGCTTGGGACTGAGACCAGGCATATGCTGGAAGCGAAGTCACATGCTCTCAATGAGCAGAAACCAGCCGCTAGGTGCTGATAAACGCGTTCTGCTTTGCCATCCAACCACTTAAGTTCCAATTACACACGAAACATCTTGTCACTAGTTTTCTTTTACAATACCCTCTCTGACATCTTTTTCTTGAAATTAGCAATTGCTTTTAAAATCGTGGAAAAGGCAATACTGTGCTCGCCCCATTATGAGGAAACTGAGGCACAGAGGTCACACAAATGAAAGAAAAGCAGAAGCGGTGCTTACATTAAGAGCTCGCAGCGCTAGAGCCGGGGGCCAGGGCATTGTTCCCCAACCCCTCTGGCGCTTTTTCTGACACAGGCAAGGCCTGTGTGTTGGCTGGGGCATGCATCACAGAGAGCTGGGAAGTCTCTGCTCCTGGGTAAAGCGTGACACTCCTTGTGTTCAATGTCATGCCTCTTGGCTCAGCATTCTTTAGAACTGACATGGGGCTTTGAGGCCAAAGAATGACGCTGTGTATCCGTAAGAACCTAGATGCTTGGTGGGACCACAGGGAACCAGATCTCCCTGCTCCACAGCTGGGTCTATCCTGAGCTGTTGTTCCAGTTTCTGGGAGGATGAGAGGACCAAGGAATCTGGAAAATATCACTCAAATTCTTTTTATCTCAGTTTCCTATTCTGAAAGATGAGTTTAATTAACCTGCTCCTTAAATAGATGTGCCACGAATTAGAGAAGTTAGCCCATGTATTACTCGAGACATCTAGTAAGTGCTCAGCTAAACAAGAGCTTTTGTTGTCATTGCTTGTTTGATGGCAAAGTCCCTTCTAGAAGGGATTATTACTACACTTTTTATGGAGAGGAGAGAAGAAGAATTCTCAGCAAATAAGCCATGGCAATGCGGACTAAATAATAATAATAATTATAATGGTGATAGTGATAATAACATATGCATATATATATAGATCTATTGCAGCAATGTAAGGAGAACAACCTTATGTAATTCGACCATAAAAAATGATAGAGAGGTACATGGATTAGGTACTATTTTGGTCATGACAAAACTATCGGTGAACCTACATGACTTAGTGACTGGCACAGGCTTGGGGGAGAAAGCCTGTAAGATCTCAGTGACTCTGGATATGAAACAGGCCTCCCCCTGCTAATTTAAAACAACTAATTTTTAAAAAGACTATTCAAATATTCCCAAGTATTTTGAAAATGTCACAAAAATCTGAAAGAAATATGCGCATTTGTTTGAAATAAAGAAAAAAGGGAGAACTAAGCTACAACTTACATTTTAGGCATTCCTTTCTATTCCTGAAATAAGTCGACTTCTCTGTGAAATGCAATGATCTTAAAAATTGGAATTTTATTTCTCTTCAGGAAAAGACACTAGAGTGTTTATTTTGAATTAGCATTTCCCCGTCATCTTTTTCTGTAGAAATAGAACAATTTATTGTGAAGCCAACAAAACAAAATGAAAAGACAAAAATCCAAAACAAAAAAATAAAAAATAAAAAATAAACCCCACTAGAAACCAAAAACAAAAAACAAATCCTAGAACTTTTTTTAAAAGCTTGGCTCCTGGGAAATGTGGTTACATGCTGCCATCTGGTGGTAATACTAAGATATATTCCTGTGTGTTTTCTAAAGAAATTGGCTTTTTCCACAGGAGGGCAATAGTGAGAGAAATACATTTTTTTTTTTTTTTTCACTGTCAGAATAGGCATGAAATAATACTATTTTGGAAAAGAAATTTATTTTGGTGTTTGACAACTAAAAAGTATTCTTTTTTTCCTAGTGCAAAGGTTACGCCATTACATATTTGACTAAAAAATGCATCACAAGGGAATGTCATTCTTTAGGGAGGGCACACTCCTGAGGACACACCTGGATCCTGAGATTTTCATGGTTTTCCGTAAATTTTCCCCTAAATAGTTATCTTGCTTCAGCAAAAGCGTTGAGCAAGAAGCATGGCAGTGCACTTCTATGTGCAATTTAAAAAGACGAATCTGCAACAATCCCATGGGCAGAACACTGAGATTCTAGTAGAGAGAAAGTTCCATGTGTTTCGCTAGAAGCACCTGTGTTGGGTGCTTAGGGCAGAAGGAGGAAACAGAAAAAAAAAAAAAACAACCCCTACCACTAGGCAAGGCAAAGACCTTGATAAATGTATTTATACTAATCTATCCTTCGCTGTTCGGTCATATCCATCCACCACGAAAAATAGGCACAGCCAAGAGCAGGTAGGTGACTTGGCCGCTCTAGGTGACATACAATTGGCCTCTCTCACGGCTATATCCTCAGCTTCCTGTTTCCCTGCTAGGTAGGAAGCGCCTCGAGGACTTACCATGCTGGTCTCTGGTCTCGGAGTAAAGATAAGAGTGAAGGAGTAGGAGAAAGAATCCAGGAAACCTGCGGGAGCCTGGCCAAGGCTCCGCAAAGGGAGGTGGCATCCTTTTTTTAGAACCTCAGGGCCTTAATCCAAAGGCAAACCAGTTGTGAGGAATTTGGGACCCTTTGAAGAGCCACGTGGGGCTCAAGTGTGCTATCAGCAGCCTCCGAATCTTGGCAGTAGAACATTTTTTTCGGAAGGCTGAGCTTCATGTAAAGATGCCCTCCTGCCTACTGAAAATGTATGCCTGAAAACTTTAAGCCTTAAAATATTTTAAAAAATACTCAAGTTTCTTTTTTTCAGTTCAAAAATCAGAAAATGTATGCTTTCTTCTACCTCTCATCAGATCTCAGTCTCTCTAAATCAAAATACATGTTACAAAGAAGGGGGATCCTTCACTGGAGACCCCAGAGTTTCACAACTCTCTTCCTGGTCTGGGAAAAAAAAAAAAAAAAAAAACAAAAAACAAAAAAACCTCACACCTTTGTACACTGACATTTGGAATCTTTTCTTTCTTTGTTTCCGGGCTTGTGCAGGAGTGTACAAGCAGCCCGGAAGAAGAAAGACGGAAAGACTGACTGTTAGTGCTCAGCGTTTGACTGCACACCTGTGGCTCCTCCTTACAAGCATACTGCTTCCTATCTATGTGCCATGGGTGGATCTGTGGGGTTGACGTTGTTTGCACAGTTCCGACTCCAGACTGTTTACCTGAACACAAGTGCCTCTTTTTTCCCCCTGCCACAACAATTTGGATAAGGACACAATCTCTCTCTGTGTGTGGCACAACCCTTTAGAGACAGTTCTCTGACATGCTGCATGTTTTATAACGACATATTAGTGGCCTTAATACACTCAATGGTATGTTTTCCCCTAGGCGAGAGCCTGTAAGTGTGTGTATTTGGAAGAAATGGAGGACCAGATTCAATAATGATGTCTTCCAGCTGCCTGAACATCATGTGGAAAAGATGAAGGTAAAATCATTAAGGTACTTAATAAAAGCCACAAGGAGGAGGTGAGACCTGGTGTACTTTCTCCCTCACTGATGCAGAGGAAGCGAATCTGAAAATGTGTGTAGTTCTTCTATAGAAGTTTACGACTTTTTTTTTTTTGGCCAAGATTTTGAAAAATAAAGCCTTTATTATTTTAGTGGCTTAAAAGAGAGACATTTTTATTAATTCAATTTTCAAAGCCACACTTTGAAAGTTATTAATTTCTTTCTCATGGGTGTCTCCTCTCTACCGGAGGCTTTAGGGATTAGCAGCGTCTTCTTACAAGTATGATTATTTTCTTATTTTGCCACAGAAAAAGATACACCCAGTGATTCCTATTTGTATTGTTAGAGCTTCTTACTTCCTCCCATGCATGATACTCGTTTTATATAAACCCTAACACCTAATATTTCTACCATAATATTCTCCAGGAATCACAGTAATCTTTCTGGCTCCAGTTAAGACTGGAAAAGCCAAAAAACAGAGAAATAGATCTGAATTTTGACCTTAAGTTCATTCTTGTCTGCTTAGTTCATAGAGATGACTATCCTCTAGACTAAGACACTACATCATCCTGGCTGAGAAGACGAAGAAATTACAGACAGCCATCAGCCTTTGGGAAAGAATGTTGGTCGCCCTTAATCTACACTAGGGCCAAAAAGAAATCTTACGGTTCATTTTCAAATATTCCTAGGGCTTTTCTTCATATAATTGACTATGACCAGAAACAGGTTTCAGCTGACTAGCATTTTTTTTTCCTGTTTTTAAATGTTTATACATAAAGCACAATGGTTACATTAAACTTGAAAAGTCTGTACACATACATGTCTCATCAACTTCATATTCCATTCCCCTCCTCTTCCCTTGTCCCTGTCTCTTCATTGTTGTCCCTCCTGCCTCCCAACATCTCACTCTTTTGGCTCTATTATTCATGTATACTCTGGGGTTTCTCACATTAGAAAAATCATGCAACCTTTAGTCCTCGGAATCTGATTCATATCATTAAGCATAATGATCTTAAGTTGTGTCCAGTCTCCTGCATGTGACTCAAATCTACCTACCTGTCTTTATGACAAAGCACTACTCCATTTTTATGAAGTAGCTATTGTTAGCTGTGCTGCTATCATCATGGATATGAATGTGTATATGTTTTATATGTTACTTTTAAATCTTTTGGAAAGATATCCATAAGAAGTATAGCTCAGCCCAAAGCAATATCTATTTTTAGTCTTTTGAGGAATCCCTTTCCTACTTTCCATAGTGATTGTACCAGTTTAGAGTCCTTGATTGGTGGTGTTTAGGAGTGAATGATAACCCAGGGAGACACAGTTCGACCAGAATGTGGGAGTCCTAGACACAAGGTTGAACTCCTTGTTGGATGAGTGAACACGGGAACTTACACTAACATTAATACCGACGTACTTTGCTGTTATAAAATGGGAATAAAATATTTGTGCCTCACTTTCATCAATTGGATGACCAAAGCTCTATAAACTACAAGTTCTATAGTGAATAAAATGATAGAAAGTATTTTTTAAAAAAAACATTGTGTTAAAAAGATTAATTGGCACAAGGGAATATATGAATATTCTGATTTAGAGAGAGAATGAAATAATCCCCACGTCTAGAGGAGTAACTGTTACTGAAAATCCCAGAAGTGACGCCTCATAAGGAGAGTCAGATTTGATGCGAGACCTGATAGCAATGGGCTTCTCCATGGGGAGGGGTCCCTGTCTTGCCAGTAGGCTGCTCCTGGGCTTGCCTCTGTTGCAGTTCTGAGCCAGTCACAGAAACATGCCAGGCTTGTAGAAGGTGGAACAGGAGAAAACTCCCACAGACACTGGCAGGTCACATATCCATGACAAAATATTCATCGACATTACATTAAAGATATCTCAGAGGGGAGGGAGTATATGCAATCTTTATGTCTTCTTTAGAGTTTCACATATTTCTGCTTTAGAGTTTTCAAATTCTCTCACAATGAAAATACATTGCATTTACTATCAGAATAGAAAAATACAAAAGCATATTAATACTTTTCTTTTTCTTAATTTTTTAAAAATCTTGGATGAAGAAAATAATCAGTTTCTGATTATTTGGTATCAGGTTGAGAACAAACCTATGAGACTGAATCGTTCCCCTCACTCATTGGATGTCTGATGTCACCCAAAAAGTCAGAGGGGATGCTAAGATTGGTTAGCAAACAATTTCTACAGGAAATGTGCTCTCAGTATGAAATGACAGTGAAATGAGAACACATTTGTATGTTTATGAAATCTTCTGCTCATAAACTCGATGTACTGGTTAATTGTCTGGTAGAGTATAAATAAATAGTTGCACTGTTTGACTTTAACTGCTATTGGCTCTACTCAGTGGCATTACAGATTAATACAGAAAGTGCAACCCAAGAACTCTCAATGTAAAGAAAGAATTTCATTAAATCTCTTACACCAAGCTGGCTTTCCCAAATCCTAAAAGTTTCTTATTCAGCCTGAGAAGTTTAATTTTTTAATAACCAATGAATTAAAATGTTTGAGAAGGCCCAAGAGGTTAAGTTTAATAAAGAGATTTTCTTGGGCTATAGAATCTCAAAGTATGTGTAAGAAGAGAAAAATTCTTTTAAATTCATTTGAAGCAATTGTCAGTAAAGTACTCAAAGTAGTTTCTGTCTTAAAGAAGAAACAAACAAGTTCCTCTTTTCTTTAGAATGTTTAAGTTGCGCCTATGGGTACAATCCTGGAATCCTGGTCCTTTGGCCTCTGCTACATTTAAGAGACCACTTAACTTTAAGAAAGAACTCCCTCCCAGCACAAATCCACTTAGCTGTTGATTCAAACTCTTTTTTTAAAACAGAAAGTAGACTACATTTTCTGTTTAAAAAATACACATTCTATGTGCATTGAAAGCCTTTCATAACTTTTGTTTATTTCACTAGTTAAGCAGGACTAGAAGCACAGGCTTAGGTAGGTCTCTAGAGATTGATTTCTTTTTTATTTTACTCCTGCTAACAATTTCTGAGCTCTAAATTGTGAATTTCAGATCCACTTAAAAGAACGTTTTATATTCAAAATCCTAGGAGATTCAAGATTGTCTTTAATCCATCTAATGTGTGTTTTTCATTTTGTATGTTTGAAAATCAAAAACATTCAAATATCATGAATCAAGGTAACTGGCTTGTGGGGTTTGAATGCACAGATAATAAGCTAATTTGTAAGTTTTCATAACGTTTTAAAGCTCCTGGAAATAAGAAGATAAGGGATTGAAGGATGTTGATGTGTCCTGCATTACCCTTGCACCCACCTCTATGGCACTAACCACTGCGGTGCAAAATCTGATAAAGTGGGTCTGCGTGGGGCCCTTCCAGTGACTTTATTCCTTTGAGTTCCAAGTGCCTCAATAAACAAGTATGGTTTACCTACAACACCCAGTGTATCACTGATTCCAAGGACAGCATTATAGGCAGGTGGTAGTGCAAATCAAGGAAAATATGGATTACTGCTGGTATCCTGACCATTCCCACACTTAAAAGGAAAGCCTACCCTGGAACCTCTGCATAAACACTGCGAGTTTTCTAGATGTTCTAAAGGGTAACAAACTCTCACCATATTCCTGAAAATCAACCCTCAGTATTGTTGCCTGCTACAACACCAAACATGGATGCCTGGCAATACAGTCAGGCCAGAATCGGCTCTTATTTCTTATTAAGGGTGAAATAGGTATAGAATCACCTAACCTTGTCCTTCCATTTCCTCTCTTTCTCTTCCTCTTTCTCCCTGGCTCTTGCTTTCTCTCTCTCTCTCTCTCTCTCTCTCTCTCTCTCTAAGCCAGATGTAAAAGAACAAATGAACTGGGCAAGACGGTGCATGTAATCCCAGAACTCTGTGAGGTCGAAGCAGAAGGACTGGAAGCTTGAACCAAGGATCAGCAATTTAATGACACAGTAAGGCCCTTCTCAAAAAAAAAAGTATCTATCTATCTATCTATCTATCTATCTATCTATCTATCTATGGATGGAGATGTAGCTTAGTGTAAATGTCCTGAGTTCAATCCCCAGTACTCTGAAAAATAAAATTTATGGAAACTGTTTTTTTTTTTCCTAGATTTTAAAGTTAATCAGACTTTGTATTGAATCACTCTCGGTTAAGTTCTTTCTGCATTCTAGACTTCTGTCATATAAGCTCCTTGCACTAGTCAATTGCACCCCTGGAGCCCCCTTCTAGACTTCTGTAACTTCTGGAATGTTCTGTCCTTCTCTGTTTTGTACTCTCTCTGCCTTGTGGACTGCACTTTCATCTGGAAGCCTTCGCTCACCAGCCTGGCTTAGTTAATCTGACCAGACTGTTTCCAAAACACTTTGAAGATGTCCGAAGGACGATTTCACTGGCTTTGTTGTGGTTGCACGATCATTGTGTACTTTGGGCTACTACATGGGCTGCATGTGCTGTGTTTCTCACCATCATCGCCAGCACCCAGCTCAGAGAAAAGTCTAGGATGGCGTTCCTTGGATAAAAAACAGATGTTCTCATACTAGTGCACATTGCTAAATAAACTTAACCTGTGTCAAACCTAGTTTGAACTGCCATGAAGAATGCGGGCCCTTTTTTATGTTTTTAATGATTAGAGATCATAAGGAAAAGGAAAGAAAGACTCTAAAAGAAACTCTACAAAGCACAGTCAAAAGCAAGTGGAGAGTACGTCTCAGAAGTCACACTACCGATGAGCTAGATGGGGAAGGTTGAACTTCCAAGGGAAGACCAGCCTCCAGGGAATAAAATCATTCTGTTTTCTTTTTTTCCCAGCTCTGTTACACTTGACAGCTTTTAATGATAAACTTACCTGTGTTCTGGAACTTCAGGCAGAAACATTGAAAAAAAATTCAAGTCACTCTAACTTGCAATTCAACAGTGAAATGCAAGTTATTGTTTCATTCCTACTCTCCACACAACCCCTGTTTTTAAGTCACACAAAATTCACACATGTAACAGAGAGCACTGAAGAATGGCTAAGGGATCTGCCAACACAAGACATGGCTGGGGTTGTTTGGAGCTGCATGGACTACAGAGCTTGGAGGATAAACAGGGTAGGGGTTACTTTCTACCTCACTGCATCCCCCTTGCCCCAAAACAGGTTTCCACTCCTGCCCTAAACAGTGTCCTCTTGGGCAGTTAAAAGTGCCGCACTGGAAATGTAAGGTTTACAAGACGGGTGGTTAAGTCAGAAACTTTTTGTGAGTGTAAGGCAGATAAAAAATAAAATGGCTAATGCTGTGGTGGATGTGAAGACGCCTAAGTGTGAGATGTACATGTGTGTTACAGAGATGTGGGAAGGATTTTTCCTTTACAGTCAGCAAAGTGATAAGCAAAATGGGGCTGTAAACTGTGACAGCCCCTGGCTCCCCAGTGTCCAATTAGGAAGCATGATGAATGACTTGTAATGTGTTTTCCCCCACTGGCTTGTGGAGGGTCTAGGCTGACAATTCTCAGTGGAGCCCTGGTGAGTAGTCTGTCGATTCCCTTCATACATCTGGTACATATGAACACCTTACACTGGAATTCTGATCTCATTATGCCACGTGCTGTGCCCTTACTTGGCAGGTGTGTTCTTCACAGCAGTGTACAAGGGAAGACATAGATGGGATCGTTTATGCTGAGTTTTCCCGCCTCGAGGTGCCCATTTCATGTAATACCTACAAATAGTGCGTGATGATCAAAGGGCGTCATGAGGACGGAATGACCGCATAAGCAAGTTACTACTAAGGTTAATTTGTATCTTGCCTTTTTAGAAGTCAATATTTTCTCTAGGTAGATGAGCTACCGGCTTTGTGCAAGTCCTTGCATGGCTGTAGCTAGTATTTAGAAGTGAACGCCAATCCTATCCTAGTGTTTCTTTGTTTTTGTTTGAAAGATGTCAACGGGAGCATGAATATGGGACGCAAAGTGAATCTGGAAGAAAATACAGAGAAAAAGAGAGTCAAGCATTTCATCAGGAATGAGAATTACAGAGAAAGAGGGAGCTAAGGGACAAACTAAAACACAGGTTCGTATTTTAGGAAATATAACAGGACATTTGTAGCTTCTGGAATGGAATATATATATATGTATATATATACATATATATGTATGTATATATATGTATATATATATATATATATATATATATATATTCTAAGCAGTACTAGTTACCATGACCTTAAGCCCAGCACTCAGCTTCCAAAGGATGCACTTTCTGGCTACATCCAACTTCTTACAGCTCACTGTAAACCTCATGGTAAATGGCTCATGACACAAACACAGAGGTGAGCGCCTGTGGGGTGCACTCCCAGGCCCACAACAGCCTTTCCGGACCGGGTTTCTCAATCTTTGGGGCAATATACCAGCATTTTTCTGCTGCATATTTCACTGAGCTCTTCTTAGGCTGCTTCAATCCTTTTAATTAAAAAGACAAGTCTGCCAATTACTTAAACTTAATCCCCAAATGTAATTGTTACTTTAAAAGATTCCCTTTTTGCATGAAGCTCATAGAAGAGCAATATTTCCATCAAATTAAAATTTAGTGGAAGGTTGGATTTTCAAAGAAAAGAAGGATTCATTTTTTTCAAATCCCTGATGGCCCTAGAAATCGGAAGAGCCCAGCAACGCAGAAGGACAGGGAGGTCACCAGGAAGTGCTTCCTGGTGTAGGCAGGGCCGGTCTAGGAAAACGGGAAGAGACTCTCAGGGAAAGTCCTGGAGCTAAAAATGCTCCTATCTGCAAGTTGATGCTGCAGGGTTTTTCCCATTTAGCTTGAAGCTAAATGTAAATTGAGAGAGAACAGCACTTTCAAGCCACTGTTGGATACTTAATGGTATGAATAAATTTCAGATTCACTCTTGCTGGCAATTTTTATTTTATTTTTTTTTTAACAAGAGCAGTTTAGGAAATGGAACAGAAGGAAGAATAGTATGGTGGGCAGAGCCCAGGTACCTAAATAGGACTGAGATCTCACCTGTTGCAGTTGGCTCAGCCACTGCACGGACACAGCCGTACCACTCTGTTCTCACTACTAAGGAAAACCAGGCAAATGGTTTCTGGTCCCGCTATGGGAGCTACAGGATCAGGCATTAAGGCCACACCTTGCAATTTTTGTGTGTATTAATCAGGGACAATGACAATGCTGTACATTTGTTATGACTTGGTTGTATACTCACTGTGGATAGCAATAAGATCGTTGTTTCTTCCAGCCAATAGGAAAGGGCAGGTGTAATTTAGAATTGAAACTCTTTTTTAGGATTATGCTCTAGAGCTTCGGCCAGCCAAAAGGGGCAGGTTTCTGGGTTGATGACTTTGAATTAGAATATATGACAATGTTCCGAAGAGGCACTCATTGAAAATGCATATGTGCTACTCCAGAAAGAGCTATGCAAATTTGTAACTCCCTTAATGGACTACAAAGTCTTTTACCAACATAATGGTAAAAAGTAAAGAAAAAATCATTTCTATTTGACCTTGACATGTTTCCATTTATAAACTTATCAGTGTCACATTTCAGATATTCTTAGAATTCATAATACATCACCAAATTACACCGAAGACTCAGATTTACAACTGGCTAATATCTGCACAATGTGATGCAACTATGTTTCTACATATAGTATTTTTAAAATTAAAGGAAATATGTGTATCCCTATATGATTATTTTAAATTCAATATTCTTTCTCTCTAGCTGTCTTTTGTATATTATTTAAAGTTCCACTTTGAGCTTGTAGGCATGAAAAATATAATTTCTTTCCCATTTCACAGTTGGAAAAACTGAATTACAGAGAACAATGTTAGTAATTATCCATGATTCATAGAGGTGTGTATGTAAATCAGTTTGAATACGTGTGTGAAATCAGATGTGCCCATGCCAGATAGCTCTGTTCCTTTTTTTTAAGTTGAATGCTTTCATATAAATCTCTGTGTGAGTCAGGCATACATCTCACTGTGTGTTGTGCATATTTAAAACTGAACTTTGTAAGAATGTATAAATATAAAAATAACTGTTAATGTTAATGTATTGTGATATGTAAAATTGATTTAGTGTCTGACATTCGTAATTCATATTATATATGTATACATATTTTTAATGTACTATATACTTATATATGTGCCCGAGTATAGCAAGTGAAAGACGGGAATTATGATATGCTTTGGACATTAAAATTTGTGGGAGAAACTGCTCGTTACTTTCTTGGGGTTGTGGGATTGTGTTCAAACATGTAAAAAGCTTAAGGTTACATTGTTACGCGAGAAGCTCAATAAGTCTGTTAGCTATGTTGTTATTACTGCCATTGTTGTACAAACTGAAATTACTGTTATGGTAAGAAGGTAAGGCATCTCATTGATTCCCATAATAGTGCCCTGGAGAGAATAAACGAAACTGCCGGGATTGTCTAGCGACTGCTATGGTACCCGATGTGTGGGGCTATTTCACCCATTTTCCCTTCCATCCGGTGGAAGTAATTTCAAGAACCTATTGCTAAGAGTACCAGGTGAGGACTCCCTAAGTGTGGACAGACTCTGGCTGCTCTAATGCCAGGCCTGCCCAGGAGGACACCAGTCTCTCTTTGGGAAGAAACATACCAGGCTGACTTCAGACTTATGCAAATCTGGTTTGTTTGTGGGTTGGGTTTCGATTTTTTTTAAATTTTAATTTTGGGGTTTTTGCTTTGTTTTCCAAGAGAGCTTTAACAGCTGAATTAATCATGCAAACCCAGCCATGTCAAATGCGTTTTATCAATGGAAAAACAGGGACGGAATGACAAGCAGCTGTGCACTGACCCAGTGCAATGCCTGAAACCGGAAGATAATCTCAACGTTCCCCAAGCCCACTCACCACACAGGGTTAGTGATTGGAAAGGCTGTTCACATGGGATAAATAATCAGATGGGAGGCAAACGAGATGAGACACATTCTAGGATTTTCTTTTGCGGTAATGATTGGAGAAGGGTAGGTTGAGAGCCCAGCGAGCCACAGACTCAAGGGAATTTTTTCGCTTGAGAACTGTAAAACAAAACAACGGTGGTTTATCCTAGTCCCTTTTCCTTCTTTTACTTGATTTTAACTCTCTGACTGGCTGAACCCATGGTCCTTGCTCCCGTGAAGGTGCACTTCCGTCACGAAGGGCTGTGTACAGTGCAAGGGCAGAAATACCATCTTGGCCTGGTATTCAGAGCCCCAGGAAACGATCTGAGCAAACCAAGTGGGAAAAGTTCTTTCAGATTCTAACAACTGACTCTTTCCTCATTTTACAATTCAGTGGATTTTCTACAGCTGCATAGTCAGGGGCATTTATGCAAATACATGCAATTCAGGACTCATTTCAGAATGAATAGAACTAAATTAAAATTAATGGAAAAAAAACACCTATCAGAAAGAGATCAAGGATGGAATACTACTTATTTTTTATATGTATCTTTTAAAATGAAAGAGTAAGGAAGCATACTGGTTGCTTTTTGATTTGGGCTCAAAGGAAAGAGACATCCGAAAATACTGAATCAGCCACAGACAGTGCACTGTTTCGCTTTTTGTAATTCCAGTATTATTACTATCACTGCAGAAAAATCAAGCAATATGATGAAGAAAAGCCAAGGGTAGTGCATTTGATTTATGTAGTCTTGTTTTTGTTTAATCACAGCTCCAAGGGTTTTGGGATCAAATTCCTGCTGTGACTCAGCAGTGTGTTCCCAGTCAGCCTGAGGAACTCAGAAGACAAAAGACAAAAGGGTGACCCTCCAAAGCTCCAATGACAGATGTTAATCTGAAGCCTCTGATGTGAAATATGGATTTCTGTTAGGCTGGAAATTTTTAAGAGAGGAAGTTCTCACTTTTTTGTCATGGGAGGGCAGAAGAGTTTCTTGTGGCTTTCTATTTTTAAAGCACCTTTGGGAAATTGGTTGGTTCGAGCTACTTCTATCAACAAAGCTGCTTAGATACATATTACCATTTTGAGGATGAAATTTAGGATTTGGCATAGATGGTGAAAATATATGATACTTAATAAATTAAGAAGTCTTGCACTGTAGTTATGACTAGGGTGAGGCATGTTTTGCAAGTATTTGTGTACTAAATAGGTACCTTATAGGATGACGCATTCTATTGTTGGCTGTTCTTTGTACAAGAAACTGCCTTTCACATGGATTGCCTTCTTGATTAGGAAGAGGAGAAAAGTGAATAGATGTCTAGAAAATTGGAGTCCTTGTGAAGAACAGGGAACTTAAGAATTGTCTGGCTCTCCACCCCCTCCCCTTGCTGGAGAGAGAACCCAGGGTCTCATGCACGCTAGGCAAGCAGTCTCCCACTGAGCTACATCCCCAACCACAGATTGTCTCTCTATAGCAACCTCTCGCACGAGCTATCCCAATTTCCAATGAACAGCTTTTCATTTTCACTAGCAGAAGCCCAATATATTAGTAGTAAGATAGCTACATGTTCTAAAAACTATCAGATCTAAGAAAGGTAACTACGATCTACCTACAACATAAATCAAACCAGGGTCATTCTCCAATCTACAATTCAGTTTGTAGAAAAATATGAAGGTCAACAAAACCCCACAGACTCCTTCCATAGACTGTACTGTTTTTCTGTCTGACAGCTGCCCCTTGTGAACAACGTCTGGGTTCACTTTGTTTTTATGTTTCATATACCATAGGCATAATTAGATGAATTTTTGAGTTCGTGGCCACAGAATCACTCTCACAAAGGATACCGAGAGTCATGGCCACACAGCACAAAGCTCATCCTGGATGTGCAAGGCTTCCTTGAAAATGTTACCTAGCAGGACAAATGCAGATGTGAATGATTTTCATATCAAGATACCTGCAAAATGGCCACATGATAAAATGGTATCAATCTCTGAAGCAACACTGGAACATAAATGTTTTAAAATAACTGTAGAGTGTCAGGAACTCAAAATGGGATATTTTCCATGAACACTAAGTTTTGTGTCAAATCTGAAAAAAAAGTCACATTTTTAACAGCTTTATTTTTAGTGGCTGGGATATGAAGCAGATTTCATTAATGTTTTAGGAAGATTTTTATACAACACAGTTCTTCGAAGCTCTTATATTAAAAATAGTTTAGGCTTTCCTTAAAATTCATGAATAATTTTATTAGGCTATCTTATAGATCCTGCAAACCTTGCAGTACTTTTGTCAAATATAATTAAACTTGGTTTGCATATATGTGAATGTGCATATGTATGCAAAACTGCATTATTGACAGTAGAGATATTTATAACCAATTTTGCTCTAATTTTTAGTTTGTACAACTGTTAATGAAACATGATCTATCTTCAAACTTAGAAAACAGGAGTTTTTTACCTTTAATTCTGAGCACATTTTCTTCATAGTGTGTTTGATAATCTTGTTTAATTGGATTTATTTTGCCACACTAGGCCCCGCATGGCCTAGTTTCCATTTTTTTTCTCAGGTCTTTGAGTGCTATTTGCAAATCACTTTTCTGGAATTTAATTTCAATGGTAGGCTGGTTTCATTTCAGATTTTTTTGTACTATTTTAATTTTATTTGTCAATTTCCCTTTAAATAGCCTTAAGCTAGAAAGTTATGGCAGCAACTTACACGCTTGCATGTAAATGTGAGGTAGGATACAAAATTTAATTTGGATATGTATAAAATTTTTGAGAATAAATTTAGAATGACTATTTTGCTATTTTCATTTATGTTTGTTAAAGTTGTTATATTTAAGAGGGAAAACCCAGGAGTTGACTGAAAGTTTAAGGAATACAGTCCCCTTGTAATTTGATTGAATTTAACTTCTGGGAGCAATATAGACTCATTTTTACAAGTAATACTAAGGACTTCAAGCCTAGATAGTATAAATGTCCACATGCAATGGTCACTAGTGGGAGGATTTGTATTTTTTTGTGGGCTGCAGAGCTGAGGAACACAACTGTAAATGTGTAAGGTCATAGTTACCTACAATAAATACTGAGTGAGGATAAATTTGCTCTCGGAGTTCAGCACCGTCTTCGTTGCTATTTGAAGGTCACACACCTGTCATGCTTTTATACTTTATGGATGAACTTCCTTTGGAATGCCTGAAAACATATATTTCTTTTGTATGTGAGTTTTGTGTGTTTTTGCACTTACAGATAGATATTGGAGAATGACCCAGCAACAGAGCTACAATGATTAAAAAACATACTGACCTTGAATGGGGTGGGGGATTGTGGGTAAAACACGCTCTAAAGGGGAAAAAATAATGAACATCATAGAAAGTTTAAATATATACAGATGAACATATATATTTCTCATCTTTAGTTATTTAATTATTAAGCAGAGGAATTTTCATACCTACAGGATTCTATCTCCCACACCTGGTTTGTCTATTTTTTTTTGCCAAGTATAAAAGAAAGGTATTAATCAAATTAAAAGTACAAAATCTTTAAAAAATTAGCTACAGTAGGAAAAGAATATCAGATTGTGGTATTGCTAAATATGGGATTCCCCCTTCCACTGGAAACACTCAAATTGCAGACTGCAGAGTACAGTCTCCTGCTTATCGACCTGATCAAACACACCCAGGTGAGGCATGTTGGTCAGGTGCTGGTCTCTTTAGCTCATGACAGATGGGCTTGTTCTACTTACAGACTTCTTTTGTGTCCCTGAGCCCCACAGCCCATATTAGCTTTGGCCAAGCATCAGGAAAATCTATTTTGGGAAATGCTAATTTGACTTTTCTCTCAGGGTTTTACTTCCATATTAATGATGTCAGTGAGAGGCTAATGCCAAGGTAATACATTTCTTGAAATGATAAATTCTACTTATAGCCCATTCCTTAAGTTCACTCTCCTGTTATAATATAGTTTAACCTGTAATCTGATGAACCAATCCAATCCAACTTGCTTGGCGATGCATCTCATTTAGTCTTAAGTGCTTTTCTGTTGAACATCTGGGTCTTCGTAGTCCCATATATGAGCTACTACCTTATAAGAGCTACTACCTCATAAAGGAAATGAGATGGTAAGACTTCACACTTTTATGTACCCTTCTTATAGCTCATGAAAAAAAAAAAAAAAACTAGATTTCACCCTAAATCTTCTTCTAAAACCCTTTTTGTAAAGTAGAATGGTGTCTTAGGGAAAGGACACACTGTCAGTTACATTCCTCCTATGAGTTTGTTTAAATAATGATCTACAAGAAATAACCTATAAAAACTAAAACAAAGAAGTAAGCACATATTCATATTCTGATTTAATTTGTCTTCTAACTTGCACCACAAGCTTTGAAAGATTTTACCTGGCCTTTGGACTCATGGTATATGGGGGCACAGAAAGCCCAGTTTCCTGACAGAGTGAGGTCTCTCTAGCTTTGCTGAAAGTTGTAGCTTCAGTGTGAACATTTTCACAGTATATTAAGTTGAAACAGGCCAATCACCTCCTAGTGAACACTTGTATCTTAGTTACACAAGTACCAAGTGGAAAAAATGACTTAAACCTTTACCAGCTATTTGGTAGTGAGTTTCCAGCTTTGAAAATAAATAGCTAAATGACTTTTCAGCATTTATGTAGCAGCTGGAGATCACTGTCCCATGTTACACTCTTTGTAGTTATTGCATTTTTGTTATTACTATTACTCTTCAGACAGATTAAGTGATTCAGTTTAGTATTTTCTTATCTGACTGTTCACAGCTGGGTAGATGCCCTCTGCCCTCATCTCCACAAGGCCATTTACAGTGCGAAACCACCTCACTGTTGTCCTTTTGTGGCCTGTTCAGTGCTGTCCAGCTTGTTAGGACCCTCGTGGTCCCTCCCTGCTATCATCATTTGAGGCCTTTCATGTCCCATTAGTCTCATTCTCTTAATTCCACCCTTTAGATTTATGCCTCCTTAGACGCTTCTCCCGTCCAGCTCTTCGTCCTCATTCTTTCACGTTTTGCCACTGCTATTTCGGTTCATTCCAGGATTTATGGCATCTGGTATCAGGGTATAAATAAAAAAAGAGAAAATGTCCAATTCTTGATTTTCCAAAGTAGGAGGCAGAGGCAGGAATCTCAGTGTAACATGCTTCTCCTGTGGCTGTGAGCTCTGGAGCACAAGCTCAACAGCCCGCTGGGGGGTGTAGGAACAAAGTCCACGGAGGGTCCTAGCCCTTCAGTCTGTAGCTTTTTGCAGTGTTTTAATTTTCAGCTAAATGGGGAGCAGCAGTGTAGGGTGGAGTATTATCGGGTGACCTGACTGGACGGTGTGAGAAACAACTAAACGGACATTAAGCCTTCTCAAGGCAATACTTTGAGCTAAAGGCACCTAAGCGACAAAAGCTGGAGACAAAAGAATGGAGGTATTTATACAGGGGCAATTTATGAACTCAGATTTAATTTCCTTTTATTTTTCCAATGGCTATTACAATGGTTCGGTGGCCCTTCTAGAAGCCAAATTATTTGATACCTTTGCTTGAAATGAAAAGTACTTCAAGTGCTTGCTCATTTACTTTTGCGTCCACGGAGAATCCTTTAAAAGAGTTTACAGCTAGTCTTTCAGACTCATAAAGTTAGTGTTCAAAGAGTAATTCAAATTGTTTTATTATTCTATCGGCATCTAAGAGAACCTGGTTAAGAAGTCTGCCAAGCCTGAGCAGGCATCATAGAGAGGTATATGTTTAACATTAAACTCCTAAAATAGGAATTAAGAATGGTTTCTAAAGAAGAGAGGAGGCCCTTATTCTAAAGATATGCTATAGTTCTGTGTTACTTAGGTAGTATTTTAAATTCAGTCAATTATGGGTTTACACATTAATTATATTTTAAAATTCAAAAGAAAATAAAAGCCTTCCTATGTACAGATGTGGCAAGGTCCAGTGTAGATTTCTTTGTGTTTTTATTTTTATGCACTCAATAGCCTTGAAATACCTACCTAACTCACAAATTTCTTAAAGCACAAGATCTGTTAACATGTGGGAATATACCGCTGACTCCATCCTCCTAAGCCACTAAGCTGGAATAACAGGTCAAAAAATCAACCCACAATGTAATCACAGTCTCATCAGCCCTGGGCTGATGGAGTTAGTGACAGCAGAAATGGGAAGTGGTTGAAGCTGTGTGCTTGGATGGAAGGATTAAAGCAGCAGGAAGCCGGAGGAGAGGCCTTCTTATGTCAACAAAAAGAAAGATGTCTTACCATGAAACTACGAAACATACCTTCTAATATTTTAGCCTACATACACAAATAGATGAGATCGCGGTCTAAACACTGGGCTTAGAAACAGACTATTCAAGTTTAAGTCCCAAGCCCAGCCTCTCTAAGGTGCACCAATGGCATAGATTCTTTACATGTTGGCAAAATGTGAGTTCATACTAAGGTTGTCATGGAGATTGGAGGGGGTCACATATGTGGAACATCTGGTATAGCACGTATTGCAACACACATTGTAAGTGCTCATTGGATGAGAAACAGTAACTTTTTTTCATCACCTTTATACCCCTTTTTGGAATCTGTGGCATTAAAACTAGCTCAACACAAGCACCGAAACAAGATCAAGCTGTGTTACTTTTGTGGGTGCATCTGAGCCATCCATGTGCAAACATGTAATTTGTTGATCCAGATGGAGATGATGGAACTTCTCCCGATGGCACCAATCTTACTCTAGGTCACACACTCCCCATGTCTCACCAGGATTAAGGAGCTGGGTCCTTGCCCGTATACTTTGTGCCATTACATTCATGTATTCAGAAGAAAATAGAAGGGCTATTCAGCTCAGGATGAACAAAAAATATGAAAGTCATTACTTGAACAGACGGACTTTGACAGATCAGTAGAAACTGCGAAGACCGAGACCAACGGGAAGGAAACGCTTCCACGATGGTAGGGAGAACTCATTCAGAAACCAATGCCTTTGCGGACACTCACTTATCACGCTGACCCCTCCAGAGATCACTACCTGAACAGAGAGTAAAGCCTATGCATGTTGCTGAGGACAAGGTGATTGCAAATGGACCCTGGGCGGGCAGGAAGTCAGCACCTACTGCAAGAGACAGGGCTCAAAATGTGCTGACACCAACAGGGAGAATAACAACGATGAACTCTTCAGGGCTCCAGCTCTGAGTGGCTCCCTGCTGTGGCCTCTGGCCGGTAGCAAAGTACCAGCTGCCTCCACTACTGAGGGCTGGCTAAGTCAGCACTGCACCCCGCTGCCCACACCACGCTTCCTTCAGGGTGGCTGGCTGCAGACACGTCTCCTGATGACTGCTTGTGGAAAAGCATCACTACTAACCCTGGCGAGTCGTCTTCCTCTTTGCACTAATCCTATTTACTTTGAACCTAAGTAACAGGCGATGCACTCACCCGTATATTTTATTTATGTTTTCTGCCTCGCTGTATCTTGTGCCTCCCTTCTTTTCTGTTTCTCTCTTCATCTCTCTGCCTCTGTTTCTCTCTGTCTCTCTCTCTCCCCATCTTGTATAAACTACATTAAAGGCAGAGTCTCACCGAGGTTCCAGCTATGTAGCGCATAGCAGTGCAACTCCCAAATGTAATCGGCAATGGTGGCTTTGGGTGGCGGCAGTGCCATTCTTGAAAAAGAAGCAGGGCTTCCCTTCTAAACTGTTCCCAATTAGGTTTTGAGTCTAAGAAATGGGGCAATTGATTAGCTAATTTTCTGCAATTTTCATAGCTCTTTTTCACCTCAAAGCCTAATGATCTTTCATATTATATTCTTTGCTAAGTGTAGAGCCCCTTTCCTTTCCCATAAGGTGGGAAGTCATCCAGACCCAATGGTGACACATGTGCTCCCTGAGCTGAAGCTGGATGCCCGTGGCTGGGCTGCACAGAGGGCAACCTGGGCCCACCCAAAGGAAGGTGTCATTAGTACCTGCCCCACATACTTTTCATATATAATTGAAAGTGATTTCTTTCAAACCATCAAAAGCAGCACAATTATGATGCACTTGCTGGATTCCCTGATGCTCAGTTTACAAACGGAAATTCTTTATGACTCTTGACTTTTTTTTTCTTAAATAACTTCAGTTCGAGATTCGTTCTCTTGGCTCTATGAAGTATCTCTGTTGTCTTTGGCCTGGCCTGTGTTCTCCTGTCTTCCACAAGCACTCCATGTTTTAATCTTCTTCCTCTTTCTCAGTCCAGTGACAACATCTTGTTCACTAGTTTAAATATGTCCCTCATACACTTCTTGTTAATGGAATGAGAAGAAGGCATTTCAATGCAGATGTACAATTGTTCACTTTTTCCAATTTATCTGACTTTCCAATTTTCTCTTTTCTAATCTCAATGAAAACCTTCATCTTACGTGTATGCTTTCAATCTAACTGGGTCACTTTGGGTGAGCAGTTTGAGTTTATACTGGAGGTTAGTTCTGGCCCTTTTTATTTTGTTTTTAATATCTATTTTCCGAAGTGTCTTATGGACATCAATGTCTGCAGCTAAAGCAAAGAATATTTAATGTCTGGTCTTCAGAGACAAGCAAATGGGGATATGATGATGCATGGATTATTGATGCAGAGTTTGTATGGCTTTACTCTGTTAAGCTGCCACACACTGAAATCAAGAGGAGTTATGAGTGAGAAACGGAAGGCCACATTTAGGGAAGCTTCTGATTATTGTTTTTCATAAGTGAATTTGGGCCTTGAGCAGTTTTAATATTGTGCTAGTATTACATTTGTAGAGAACTGTCACTTAAATTGACTTTACTTCTAGTGATCTTTCTCTTGAAGACCACCCATACTGAATAAACCAAAATATACTCACAGTTTCATGACCATCTTTACTGACCATAGTAGTTTTTCCAATTCACAACATGCAAAAAAGAAAGTTACTGGTTTGCTGTTCCAAATAATAAAAGGGCATTCTTTGGCTTCTCCATTCATTCAAATGAACTTTCTGGCTCGGCATGTACTGACTGTTTTAAAGAAAAATATCCCTTCTTCAAATGCCATCGTTCCTCCATGATCCCTCTCCTCACAGTCTATTTCTCAGGAGGCTCTTGCTTCCATAGTCATCGTTTCTGAAGAGCCCAGGTCCCAGCAGTAACATGCCTTTGGTAAAACTTCAAGATAGAGTCTCCTACTGTCCATAGCAAGCTTAAAATTGCTGATCCCCCATCATTAACTTTCAGGATCTTCTCTGCCTTTCCTACTATTCTTTCCCTGTTGCAAAAATGTTATATCGGAAAGGGAATGTCCTCCGCTGCCTTGTGTAATCTTGTTTTCCTCCTTTAGATATAATATTTTGACCATTTTCTTTTTTTTTTATTTTGACCACTCTTCCCATCATTTTTGTGCTGTAAATATACACTTTACATTTCCAGCCTACCCTTTCTCCTAGCACCTTACCTAGTCTCACGGAATATTTCTTCTTTAATCTCTACCATAATTGATAATTTCTAAGAGTCATCTCTTTCTAGGCTCTTACATCATTTCTGCGTCTTAAAAGGGCCACCACTGAAGACATATGGGGTCTCTGAGTTCTTTTTATTTTTCAGTTTAAGCAAACAGAAAAAAAAAAAAAACAAAAAAGAGAACAAAGCAAATAAAAACTAAGGAAAAAGAAAAGACATTCTTCCAATTATAAGTCTCCTAGTATACAGGGATTTTTGAGACCCTTCTATTTTTATTTCAGGGTGTATATTTTTACTTTCAGATAAATTTACCTTTATTATATAAGGGAGTGATTTTCTAGTTTCTACAAAAGAATAAATCAATTTATCTTTGCATTGGGTCCCACTTTGGCATACTTACTGAAAAGGACTAGGCTGGCGTTGGTGACCCCCAGCTTGTTGGCAGCCACACAGGTATAATTGCCATAATGCTCCTCAGTGACATTGGTCACAGTCAGGGAGGACTGGCCCTCCGTGCTCTTAATCTCAAGGCCATTGGCACTGTTTATCCTAAGAGTTCAAAAACAAAATAGTTAAAAGCAACCACAATGAAGGTTTCATCTTAGTAATTCCCTCCCTGTCTTTACATAGAAGAATAAAGAAAAAAAATACAAAGATTTCAAAAAAATTATTTTCTGCTCCATTTCTCATTTTAATTGTGCAATTCATATTATCAAAACCAATGTCTAGCAATGGAGACAAGTCAGGGGAGGAAGAGTTCCACTGAGCATAAGTTTCTGCTGTGGTGCAGGGAAGACACATATGGAAACCACCTACTAAACTATCTACTTCACTTTTTATATTCTATTTGACAGCTTTGGGCTTCAAGTTAAGTGCAAGCCCCAGAGTACTTGATAGAGAGATGCTGAAAAAGAAGACCCACACGTACAAGTCTGCGTAACTAAAGCGGGGCTCGGTTTTTTTCACTGGGTTTCTGGGTCTTTCAGGACCGGAAGTGGAGTGGAGCTCCTGAGGCAGAGCGGTGGGGGTGTGGCGGGGTTGGCACATACCTGGTATCATCCCGATACCACTCAAAGTCAGGCGCAGGCACTGCAGAGGCCTCACATTTGAGGGAAGCTTGTCGCCCTGTGGTGGCTTCGTTGCTCTTGGACTCTGTGATAGTGGGAGGATCTGTAGGAAGGACAGACACATGGTTTATCTGAAAGCCAGCGGGTGCTCCAGAATTTCCGCTCAGGGCAATTGTCTTCAGAACCGGCAAACTGACTAGAGAGAGGCAGGAAAGGGATTGTCTGAAAACTTTATTTGCATAAATTATGTGATCACTTGAGTGGAGTGGATCATTCCAGACTTAAACCAAAATAAGTGATGATTGATGAAAATGGACTTGGTTTACCCAAATGAGACACGTCAGTTTTCATGAGACTGGAACTTAGGATTTCTTATTACTTCCTTCACAGATCCTCAATTCTTCTGTCTATAGTATCTTTTTTTTTTTCTTTCCATAAAGTAGGTATCAATGCTAAAAGACTTGAGATTTTAAATGTATAATCTTGCTTTTTCTTCATTATCATCATCACTAGTATTACACTTTGTGACAACTTTGAGGAGCTTAGTGAAAATAATAGAGGGCTACGTTCTCCAACTCTCAGCTTAGGTTGATATTGTTAAGAAGATTAAAAACAGACATCCATGCAATAAACTAATATTTGGTTCTTACCTCTTTTCTCCTATGTGTACCTTTATTACCATGACTCAGGAAAATTTTGCTTTTGTTCATGGGAAGCAGTTTGATCACATATCTGGACCCCTAGGAGACTTCCTACTGTCATCAGTCTTATTTTTCACTGAAAACACTGTACTTAATTTTTTTCTGTCTATACCTGAGCTTACAAAACTATACTAGCTTTCACTAAGTTCAAAAATACATAACATACTGTACTATGCCACAGGTATCCCAAACAGTTCTACAAAGAGGTTTATAGGAGCATGGAATGGGAAGTACAAGTTCATGGACAGTTGAGGTTTTGTGCAGTTTATGAAAAAAAAAGATTTTGCTATCTGAAAAGCTGCCATAAAATGGCAAATTTCCTGTGTGTGTATGGGAAAAAATAGACTAAAACAATCTGTTTAAGCTTTGTAGAGGAAAAGCTTATTTAAGGCCATTAGTAAAGTCATCTTTGGTGTACAAAATTCATTTACACTGCTCTTCAGCACCTGATTCATCTTATTTCTGTTTTTTTAATCACTACAAAACTATTCTTTTAATATGCTGTCTGTAGAAGACTGATCATTTGCATAAAACTCTTAAGCTCCTTTGTAACTTCCTTGGAAATTCCTAAGTCACTGTCAGAGGGAAGAGGGAGGGCACATCTGCATAAACACTGTCAACCCAGATCTAAAGAGGTGAGTCAGAGTGGGGGTTGTTGTTTTGTTGATTTTATTGTTTTATTGTTGGTGTTGTTTTATTTTAGATTCATTTTAGATTTATCTTTTTTTTTTTTTTTTTTTTTGGTATAGGCACAAAGATGAGAAGACTATTAAAAGAAGCTTGAACAAAAAATTAAAAGTTCTGGAATTTTCCACTACATATTTTGTATTCTGGGCCTTGATTTTATTACATATAAAATGAGGGAGCCACACCTTAATAAAATGTAGCAATCCTCTCAGCCTTAAGTATTCTAAACCCTTAGTCAAATCTGCCCATCCTTTTACAAATAGACAGCATCATTATAATTCGTGCACTTTCATACTCTTAACTAATTTAAACTTTAGGTTGGTTAACTTTCCAAATTGTAATCTATTTCTCTACTCCATGGGTTAGGAGTCTTAATTAGCAGTCAGAAATCTGAAGCCTGATTTTTTGACATCACTCATACCTGGAGCTGTAGTCTGGGCAAGCATCTGCATCAACTTGAGCCTTCCCTCTCTTATTTTTTACGAGAAGAAAGTTGCTGAAAATGATCACTTGTTTCCACTGGCCAGTCGTTGTATGATTGGCTGTATAGGTCACTAAACTAAATCATTTCAAAGGATAATACGAGAATTGGGTTAGGTACATTAGCAAAGGCAGTGCTGGCATAGAGGTAAAAAAAATAGAAAAGGGGCTTGATTTTAGATTTAAATTTGCTCACCTCCCATGTCTGTCTCATATTTTTCTTCCTTGTTAGTGAGTTTAGTAATTTATTTAGAATGATGCTGCTTCCATCTCCTCAGCAATAAAAATTTGGAGCAACAGCAGGGAGGCCCATTTGGAAGCTGACAAAGGAATCCAACCATATCTTGGACCAGGTTTGCCATAAAAGGACTGGGACGAGGGACCAGAATGGAGATGTACCAGGCAACAGAAACGATCAAATTAACGATAGATTAAATGTGAAGTGTTGGGTAAGAGGATAGGTTAGGAGAGATAGGCCAGGCTAAGAAAGGGTGGGAATTCCAGAAGCCATAGGAGCAGAAGCAGAAAAAAGGTGGAGTCAAGGTACCAGTCAAGACCCTGGCCCCTTGGGACAATAGAAAGAAGTTTCTTTTGGATGCCCTGAGGTAGTAGGCTCACATTCTACAACCTCTACCACAGAAGACTGCTTGAAAACACCTGAGCAAAAGCTTTATCAAGGGCTCCAATCTGCCACCCATGGGATCCTCACTCAAGGCTCCCTCTTGACTTCTCCTGGAGAGCTTTGCTTTCTCAATAAACCTCTTCTTGTTTTACATCTGTCACGTCAACTCCAACTGATTATTCTTAATCTTATCGAGAGTTCCTAAAACTGGACATCGGGAAACACCAGCGGTACCATTAAAGAAAAGACAAAGTACAGCATCAGAAAGTGAGCACCAGGTTTCTGGCTTGGCCATCAGGCAGTGCTATTCACAGACATAAGGTACATTTAAAAAGGAGGTATAGCTGACCAGCTATAAAATTCACACTAAATATTAGCTCCCCATCTTTACTTCTCTCTGTGTAAGGTTTATAAGCTAACAGTTTGTAGCACAGTGGTCCATTTATGTTGGCTGGAAAGATCATTGTGGTTATGAGCCTAGAGATTTGTTCAATTTTGTAATATTCAAATGAGTCTTAAACACTGTTTGTGAGTTTCTACAGCCACATGGTTGCATACTAACTGATAAATATTGCACGATGACTGTTGCATTACTAAAGCAGGCCCAGATCTGCCAGGATGCCACACTTCCTACCACCACCACCTCTGGCACACTCACAGCTGTGGGTCCTCGGTAGCATGTTGCTGTGGTGGATTTGTCTAAGTCCCTCTGCTGTGGGACCATGAATGCGGGTCTCAGATGTACAGTTCTGTGGAACATCCTCCCCCTTTGGGTACTTTCCTTCTATGTACCCTGGGAGCCCAAAGGAAGATAATAATTTTTATAATTGAAAAAACCTGGGAAGAATAAGCTGGGCCTATTTGGCCTGTTGGGGCCTTTGTGAATCAAGCTTCTACCAGGAAGCAAATGTTCTCTCCTGTTTCTCCAAGCTGGAAGTTTCACCTGGGCTTTCCTCTTCCTGATTTACATGGGCAAGTCTCCCACCTTAGGCAGAAAGTTCTAGGAGGGAAGTGAGACTTGCTATGCCACTAACTTTCTTACTTATTTGTTTGTTTGGTCAGTTTACTGGGGGTTGAACCAAGGATCTTCACACTGAGCTATATCCCCAGACCATTTTCATTTGTGATTTTCAAACAGGATCTCACTAAGTCACTGAATTGCCTAGGCTGGGCTTGAACTTGCAATCCTATGGTCCTGGGCTCCCAGAGTACTGGGACTGCCAATTGCCTGGCCATTACGCCTCTATTTTTAACCTTTATCTCTAACTTGGCCTCTAGGCCTCTAGCTGAGAAAACATTTGTGTCTTCCAGATCACTCCTTTACTTTTTTTTCTCAATTTATTTGGACCTTGAATAGAAAAGCAGCAAGCTATTTGCAGACGCAACAGAGGCTCCATGTGGTGAAGTTGGCAACAGCATTGTAAAATATATGGGCACACAATTTTCAAGCCTAATCCTTTTTTATTTTGAGATAGGGTCTTGCTAGGTTGCTGAGGTGGAACTTCAACTTGTGGATTTCCTGCCTGAGGCTCTCAGAGTGCTGGGTTCACAGGTGTATGACACCACACCTGGCTGATTGACTTTTAAGTGCAGCAATCTCAGGAAAGGATGTCACTAGTCAATTACTAAGGCCATTCATTTGCTTCTCTATTTCAAAGTCAAGGAAATCTCTTGTACCAAAGTGAGGAGGATATTAATACATTCATGAAGGGTTCATTGTTTCTAATATTTCTCAGATGACACCACGGTGCAGGTCTGTCTGTTCATGGCTTACTGGAATGAGCATTTTAAAATTCTTTTGAAATGAATTCTAAATGGGTGAAGCTAAGAAACATTATTGCAAATCATATTGCAGCATGCTTAGAGTAGTTAAAATAATAGATGCCCTTATTTCAAACATGGTTATAATGAAAAAAATGTGGTTTCATAGAAACGCTGCACAGAAAGATCCATTGTTATTCTTTATGTGACTTGGAATCGCTTACAATTGTCAAAGGACTTCTCCAGTTTTATTACTTCAAAATTCCAGTTTCTGAAAATATTCATAAGGGCTTTCTTATTTTTACATCACCAATAACAAGACTCATTCCAAAAGAATGAATACAAAAACAATAGCAGTGGACTAGAAAACAAAATTTCAGCCATTTAATCGGTTTAATGTTGGAAACACTTGCATAAAAGGACAGAATTTGAGTGAAGGATACAATTCATAAATGTGGGTAGGTACTCTCCTAAGTTTCATACATCCCATTCATTCAAATAATAGTCCGAGGAGGTATTATTAGTCCCATTTTGTGAATGAGAAGGTGGGTGTATGGAGGGTTAGTAATTTGTCCATATTCACAAGGCCAGCATTTTTATTTTTTTGGTAATTTAAAAATACTAAATTAATTTTTCCTGTATTCTTCTCATATGTTGCTTTCTATTTTCCCAAAGGTTATTACTTTAATTAATATGCATTTGCAATATGCAATAGTTACCTTAAACCAGAAATGTATGCACATGCATAAGATATCTGCTTCATAATCACATCCCACCTCTCACTCCTGCCCCCTCCCCACCTATTCCCTCTCCATTTCCAAAAATCCACCTCTCTTCTTCTTAACATCTCACCTGTTCGGCTCAACTTATTTACACTTTGGGTTTCTCGGGTTAGAGAAACTGTGTGCTATTTATCTTCTGGCCAATATCTAGTGGGGTACAGATGTGGAACCAGGACTGGCATATTCTGAAAGTGGTGTTCTGAGCTTCTCTGCTCTGGTAAATCCATTTAAATAAGTTATTTTAGAAGCAATGTTTTCCAAATAAGAAAAAAAAAACAACATTTAGGAGAGCAGATTGGTAGTTTCAAAGGTAAACGTTACATATTTCTGCTATTTACCGGGTGCCCCAAAAATAGCACATCAAACAGTGACACAGTGGACATAATTCCACTCAAAAGTCAGAAGGGTCCAGTTTCCACCTGCAACCACTTACGCTGTTAGCCCAGACACACTATTCACCTGCAGCCCCTTACCTAGGAGCACAGATGCTGAGAGCTACTGACCCATCTCGCAGGCTTGGGCTAAGTAGCAAGTGTAATCACGTATTGGAGAGCACTTGCAGTATCTAAATGACTGGATCCAGTTTTTTAATGACTATTACTGTTACATGTGGTCATGAGAAGAGAGCGGGCTTTGGATTGCTCTGGGTTACAAATGCAAGGCTGCCACTCGCACATTCCTCTGCTTTGTGGCAGAGAATGTTGACATTTTCTGAGTTTTTTTTTTCTTCCCTTCTCTACATGGAAATGGTGTCAGTCATCCTCCAAGGTGAGTGTGCAACGGCAGAACAAGGCAGTGGAGGCAGGCAGGGTGTGCAGGCAATAAAAAGGCATTGTCTGCAGATAATTTCAAAACAATAATAAAAGTGACTTAAAGTTGTCTTTTAAAAAAATTAATTGCCATGTCTCTGCAATCCTAAGTGAAATATGTGAAACAATGTCTATGATAAATTAAATATTTCTAGCCTTTGAGGCAAACCAGCTCCCTCTTCCATGGCTGGTTCCTGTCAGTGTGATAATAATAGAAAATATATATGAAATCTCTATGACAGGCACCATATTCTGAAGCTACTCAGATATTCATGTTCTTGTCCATAGTGCAAAATTATGGTAGAAGATTCTAGAACTCTGGATTCTTACTATTTCCTCCAAAGAAACAATAGATTAAAAAAAAAAAAAAAACCTCCAGGACTCCAGGATGTGTCTTTACCGATATCTTCCCAAAGGCAAGAATCAAGCCAAGTCAGCATGGAGAGTAGACAGACATACCTATGACTCCCTAGAGTCATGGCTTCTGCACATGATCTCATTTTACACTGAGCGGCTATTTTCCTGAAGTTTCCTCATTAGGTGAAGAGTCCAGTTAAAATACATATATATTATCTAAACACAATAGGTATTTCCAGGCTCACTTGTGTATTCTGGGGTTACTTTGACTTCCTCTACTTAAATGGTTACCATATGTAAGGTTGGGCCATAGAAGTGCCTGCATCCCCTGGCCCGTCCCCTCCACCTGTGTTGGTTGGGTTGGTTAGCTCTGAATGACAGAATGGGGCAAAATGAAATGAAAAGGGTGATAAAAGGAAGAAAACAAGGTGGTAAAGGGCAACAATAAGAACCTACGTGTAAAAATACCTGTTGGAAAACAGAAGGTGGAAAGATTCACTTGGACATGGAAGAGGAAGCAGGCTGGAGAACTGGGAGCAGCTTTTGAGAATAATTTCTCCAGGAATAGGAAAAAAAAAAAAAAAAGCTCAGGATAAGAAAGATCCAAATGGAAATAGTAGCTCAGGTTAAATGAGCACTTACTAGGTGGGAGACATTATCCTAGGGATACTGGGCATTGAAGTGAGACAAGTTCATAAGGAGACACTTGCAATGCATCATGGGAACTAACGCTGAGAAGCGACGCATAGAACCTGCAGGACAGACTTTGCCTAGGGCTGGTATTTGGAAAGCCTTACAGCAATACTGTGGGTAAGATACAGGAAACCAAAAGTTCCTTTTCATAAATCTTACTAAGCTTATTAATTGAAGGGCTTCTGAGGCAATATTTTAGCTCTCTATAAATTCAAGGACTTCCCACCACTTAGAAAATTATATTGCATGTAGAGTGGTTATAGGTAATGCTGTAGACCTACCACAGAGAAGAGCTAGCCATGAGAAGTAAAAAAGGAGACACTGTAGAATCTAGCCTGTGAGCTCCACAGGAGAAGTTCCTCTTTCTCTCTAGTTGACCCCACTAGCCTCTCAGTGCCCTGCAACAAACATCTTTTGGCAACTGAATAAGTGAATCAAAGAAGGGGTGGTGGGAGAAAGTAACCCGTGGTAGGATTTCTCCCCCCCCCCCCGCCCCCAGGGTCACTCAGAGCTTTTTCATTAAAATGACCTCTTCAACCTATAATTATTTTAGCTACTATGATCCTCTCACCCAATTCCAAAGGTCCTGTTTTGAAAAGGAAGAGGAAACAGTTTCAATAGTGGAGCATTTCCATAGTAAGCAGGCTTACCTACAATGGAGAAATGATCTTGATGTTTCTCTACACACAAGACTTTTGCTAGGCGGATCTAGTTGCATACGTCAAGCCTCGATACTTCATGCATTTAATACAAGTACATTCAGGTGGAGGGAATTGTTTAAACAGGACAACTGGCATGATAACTAATTTCAGCATGAATATACAGTGTTTTATGAAGGTTTGTTAAAAAGATTATCCCAAAGGCAAGTAATACTAGAATATTCTTCATGATTTGTAGCTAATATCATCTATAATGTTTAAAGAAATGTTTAAGAGGGTAGAGTTCTTTTTTTAGCAGCTTCCTTGGTAAACATTGACTGAGCAATTTTTATAAGGTTGGGCATGTGCTAGGTCCTGTTGGTTAGGACATATGGGATATTTGATTAAACTCATTATACATTTTCCAATAATTCATTAAAGGTGTCTTTTTGGGTGCTTTCCATGTACTTCTGTGGCTCATTCATCACGAGACAAAGCTCACATTTTCATAAAAGTCTTTTCTTGAAAATTATCAGTATTTTCTTCTGCTCTAAATTACACTTTGGGGACAGTGAAAAAGGGGCAATGTCAGACTAATTGCTCCAATAATAATAGAGCCCAGGCGGCTGGCTTTGATCTTGGGAACCATCTGCAATCCAGACCACTTTGATGTTTCATACAATGGAAGCATAAATATTTTCTATTTACTCTGTGATTGGACTTTCAGAAATCTAATTAACTTGAAGGTCAATTAAGAGAAAATGAAATCTTCACTCCACAAGTCAGGAAAGAGGTGGAAGATGATGGCATGGTTATGTGTACATAAAAGAAGCTAACTAACCTAATTATAAACTTATATAAACATCCAGAGAAATTGCCTTTCATGTGAAAAAGGACCTAAAGCATTTTATAACATTGAGATCATTAATATGTCTTTGAAACACACCCAGGACTGGAAGAGAATAGTAATACTGGCATTTCAAAACCCCATTACTAAAAAATTTGGAGACAGCTAGGGATAAAAGCACTTCACAGCTCATCAAATGCAGCCCTTTGCTCATGGAAACGAGGACCGTAAATGTGTACAGCAGAACCATCTATTGCGTTCTACCAGGTACAGCGTGAAAGATTTCACTGCCTGCTTCAGAAGGCTGGAAGGCTAGAGCAAGGCCCAGGGGGACAGTGTGTCCAAGAGCCAGTTGGGCTACCAGTAGCAGGGTGCATCAGCTCTTGCAGCCTCGGTCTGCAGCATGCTGCTGGTATCACAGGTTTGATGTGAGGACTGAAAAGCAAAGGCAACAAACTATCGTAATGAGAGAGGAGGTACTAGGGTCAGGACTGCGTGAGACATGTTTAAATGCATGTGCCACCTTCTGAAGGCAGACCCCAGCATTATATAACATTGATATGCACTAGTAAAACACAATAAAGGAAAAAACACTAAATGTAAATTCCTTAATCCAATGCCACACATTGTAGGTAGAAAGAATTACAGCTCTCTCTTCTTCTACCTTCTGAGAAGGTGTCTTAAGCTTCAGTTTCTCAAAATATAAGATGGAGTCAAGTGTGTGTGTGTGTGTGTGTGTGTGTGTGTGTGTGTGTGTGTGTGTGTAAAATCTTGCCAGGGTTATTCAGAGGAATAGAAAAAATAGATAAAGGTTCTTTGGTACACAGATGACTACAGCTCACTATAGGGAGGACAGGAGGATATAAAGTGACAGGATATAACTCATCACAGCCTAAAGCCAATTTTCAAATGTGGGTTAATATGCCTGTGTCTGTATACCCATGTGTCTCTGGGTGTGTATATATGTGTCTCATGTGCGCATGTGTGTGTGTACAAGTGTTATGTAGGGCTTTTGTGTGTGTCTGTGCTTATGTGTGTGAAATGCGTAGAAAGAAAACGCTGGCAGAATATCCCTGTCACTAGCCACAGTTGTATGATTGGGAAGTGAATGAAAATGATATAAAATATGCCTAGCCGAATAAGGTAAACAAATTCTCTTTATTCCTTTGCTGGGTGACACATATCATACAGATCTTCCCTCTTTTCCTCCCCCTTTGAACCACATCTAAGAAATCTTTCATGTGAGCAGTTCAAAGTGTGCCCACTTACCTATGCATCTTAGTGAAATCTTTCTAATGCTCATACTTTGGGACAAATAGATAACCAAATTAGCTTATCAGGCATCATTGTCAGCCATCGGGGACAAAGGGTATCGGACCATTGAAGATTAAATTTGTTCCCCAGGCCAATTAATTAAATATTAGAGGATAAACTATAATGTTGGGATATTCTCTCTAGCAAACAATGCATTAAGATAAAACTATTCCAACTAAAGTAGATAGGCATGTTTGCTTTTTTCTAAGTAATATGAATTTCATTTCCATAAAGATCAGAACAGCTACTTCCAAAAAAATGCACGTGTGGCCTGGGCATACTTTCTTAATTCTGCAGCCTAGATAAAGAGGCTAGTGTTAAATGTGTGATGGGCTATATTTAGAACTGGTAGAGATGATTTATTAAATCAAAGGCCAAGTTCTGCCCTTGAATATGCCCAATGTATAAATGTGCCTCCCTGACCAGAAAAGCATCTCTTTAAATGGGATGTTCTTTTGCTAATGGATCTCTAGAACTTGCTGGAGGTGGAGGTGTGCCTTGGGCACAGAGCACCTGCTGCTGCTATACTCACAGTTCACAGTGACCTTGACTTGTTTGACATCCGCCGAGGAGACCTCATTAGCAGCTTTGCACTCGTATTTGCCCGACTGCTCTCTGGTGATGCCCAGGATCTCCAGATACTCTTCTTCTCCTTCAAATTCTCTTCCTGAAAAATAGAAGTTTATGTGATTGCTTTTAGGTCTAAATAAGCAGCAAATCGCCTTATTTTTTTTTTTTTTTTGTCGTAAAAGCAGTAAGTTCACATGGCTTTTCAATAAATTGACAATGTGCTTTGTCAGAGGTCAGATTTTACAAAAGCAGATCCCAACACACACACACACACACACACACACACACACACACACACACACACGCACACACACACAAACATCTTGTGAAAGTGGTTGAGTAGGAAATGTTCTGAGGAAAACCTGGTAGATGACTGGGAATGTGAGATCTGGAAGAAAAAGAAGGCAGGCAAAGGTGTGGTGACAGCAAGCGAAGTTCCACAGAAACTTTGGCTCCGTTTTTAAGGGATATTTGGAGACAATAGTCCTTGTTACAGGGGAATAAATTGGAAATTTTATACATTCATATCCGTCAGTCCTTGATTAGGGGTTCCGAGCAAGGTCAGGTTGTAGGGAGGTGTGCACAGATTGCAACTTGCAGGAGATGTAGGTGAAGAACTGACATCATCGATTACATTCTTTTTTGATATTTAAAGATTTGAATATACTGCACACCCTTTTGTTTGGCTCCTTTCAGGTCCCTCACTGCCAAACCTGAGGGCAGGGACTACTTCAGCTTCTCCACCTTCTCTTGCTTGTGACAACCAAGGTGTAAAGGTACCTGCTGCATCAAACTTTAAGCTTCTCATTTAGTGAAGGATGACCAATAGTGACATTTAACCTTCCCTCATCCAAACGGTCTACTCTACTGCCAGTAGAGTTAGGACAGAGCAGTTAGAGGGAGCGTTGAAGAACATTGTCCTGACACCATGAAGGGATCTTGCTGCTGGTCATCCTTCACTAAATGGCACCAAATAATGGCTCTGCTGAAATGCCACAAGCTGCTTTCCTTTTCTGGAAATTCCCTGGTGGCCAAATCAACATAACAGCCAGCCAGCATGAACAAGAATTCACTGTCTACAAATGTCAGCTCAGCCCATTAACGAGGCTCCCAACAGAATACAGGGCTTCTTTGGTAACATTCTACAACACAACTGTCGGGAATGTTCTAGGCACCCAGTCTGAATTAATTATCAGGATCTCTACCTGCCCCACCCCCTACGTTAGTACTGGGCTTCAACTTGGGGGTGTTCTACTTGTTGGCTTCATCCCAGCCTTTTTTTTTTTTTTTTTTTACATTTTGAGACATGGGACATGGCCATGCTTGGTTGCCCACATTGGGCTCAAACTTGCAGTCCTCTGCCTCAGCCTCTCCAGTGCTGGGACTGAAGGTGTGTGCCAGCATCATGGCCATCAGCATCACTAGTTTTAAGGAAACTTTGCAAGTCCAACAGCAGTCAATAGAATTTTAAATTATTTGATTTTGAAATTTTGCACATCATCTAGCACATACTTCTATTGGAAAATATTTTAGAGTTGGTCTATGGTATGGAGATGAATAGTATTTATAAAATGCTAATTGATTGTCTTTTTTTTGTCTGTGTTTTCACCTTTACCCTTCTTCATGCTTTATGTCTGATTTTATATTATGGAAATGAAATATACAAGGGGAAACAATTTAAATCTCAGAAAGGACAAAAGGCACCTTTATAGAGTTAACTGGCAGAATTTGGACTTGGAGAGAAAAAAATTGTATATGAAGTATAAAATAAAAATATGGTGAAAGTTTAAAATTGCAATTACAGTAAAACACACATGACCATTAATTCTCCTTGACATAACCCCCATGCTTTGAACACGCTTATCCTGTTGTTCTTGCTGCTTTTTAAACAGTTCTGGAAGTCCTCAGTTGTACTGTCTTATAATCCTGAATCAATTGAAAATGTTGACCTTTCTCAGTCATTTTTCCAGAAGTTGCAAGACCAGTTCTGATGAATAAGGTGGATGAGGTTACATTGTCATACAGTCTAATTTTCTCTTGGATGGCACCCCACAGTGGAATAGCTATATTTTTATTATGTTTGTTATATATATTGTTATAATAAATGAGTATATCTTATAAAGACACACATGCAAATACAGAGTAGAAAATACAGAGCTAGGGGTATAGCTCAGTGATCAGATGCTTGCTTTGGAAGTACAGGGTCCTGGGTTCGATCCCCAGCACCACATAATAACTGGGCATGATGGCTCATACATGTAATCCCAACACTCAGAATGCTGAGCCAGGAGTGAGTTCTAGGCCAGTCCGGATACACAGTGAATTCAAACCAGCCTGGACTATCATGCAAGAGCCTATTTCAAAAAAAAAGTAGAAAGAGAGTATCAAATATAATGAGATATATGCATTTGAAGAGATGAAGAGTATGTAGTGGAAAATTAATGAGAACATACCTTTCACTATAAATATTTTTAAAAATTAAGCACTTACTGTATATTTTGGTCATATCTTGTACACATGTATCTGTGGGCTCAGAGCCATGTCACTGGTGACATACATCTGGCTGGACAGAAATACCCTGAAGATTAATGACGATTTTGACTATTGCTTTTTATTCAATGGCCTGAAACGGGTGTAAACTAATTTAAAAAGAGTGCATAGTTGGCATACACAGCAAGAGAGAATTATTGATTTTGAGAGTGATAATATATTATAATGAACGGAATTAAAACTGACTCCATGTGTTTTAGGATTTCCTCCTCATTCTCCATAACCATAATATTTATTCCCAGGAGAAAAGAAAGAGAAGTGCATTCTCAGAGATGGTTGAATCGCTTATTTTTTTTTTTTAACCCTTTATCTAGGAATGGTAGGTCATAGATTTCTAATTCACATTTTTTTTTTTTTTTGTATTTTTAAAAGAGATGAACTGGTCACAAGAGAAAGAATGATAATATCAACCTGGGCTCTCCAAATTCGGGATGATTGCAGGGCTGTATATTAAGATGCATGAGAGAAAATAAAGCAATGTTCACTAGATTCGAAGCCTGGGGTCTTCCATGTCAATGTACATAATAATTTTCCATTAATTCTAATTCTCCAATAAAGTAATTCTCTTCAGATAAACTTCAAATGTATGTCCCTTGGAGGAATTTCTCCTAAAACTACCTGAGGATGAAAGGGACGCTTCCCGGAAGTGTGCCGCCCACAGGCTCAGGTCACTTTTCTTCTCCTGTGAGAGTTCGTCCCTGCTCCCATGGGTGTTCCACCTCCATTTGACACATTCCCTAAGGTCCCACTGAAGTGGGGGAGTCCAGGGCGCAGATTAAATTCAAATAGGAGGAAAAACCATATGATCCCAACTTAGGTTTTTATTTTTATTATTTATTTATTTATTTTTTGCTGGGAGAAAAGACCCAACGTCTACACCCTAATGGAGTTAAGATTTATTTTAGCTCACTGTTTCAAAAGGTCTTGGTCCATTCCTGGGTGGCTGGCAATGGTAGAAAGGGGCTGGAAGAGAAAAGCTGCTCATTGCATTCCCCAGAGGAAGAATCAGGGGCCTTGCTGCAGAGAAGCTGTTCATCCCATGGGGGACAAGAAGCAAAAAGAGGGAGGGCAGGTGGAGCTAGCTTACATCCTTTCAGGTAAAGCCCTGGTGATCTGTCCCTTCCAACCAGGCGCCCCTCTCAGCAGCATCGGAGATCAGTGGATTAACCCTTACGATGGAATCATTTTCCAAACAGGAGCCTTTGGGGGACATTCCAGATCCAAGCCACAATTATTAACCCAAAACCTCTCATCTAACCAGTTCTGAAAGTATTTACGATATTGACCAAGATCCCTGGGCTCTGCTTGTCATTTTTTTTTTTTTCTTTATTTACCCCTGGGATCCGTAAGTGTACTCATGTCCACTCGTGTCTCTTGGTGATCTGTTTTACCTGAACCCTCAATGCATTATGTCGGATCCTTTGCTTGAAAATTTTTCATTAATGCAGAATAATTTATATCAAATGGAAGCTTTTCTGTTGAACAACCAAAGCTCCAGACTGTGTGTTCCGCTGGGACCATGTCTTACTCCTCCTAGCCCCATGAGCTTGCACCACGTTTGGTTCAGAGTAGGTGATGAATGTTAACTAAATTAGCTTGCTGTAGAACAAATGCTGTGTTCCTCTACAATTTTTAAGTTGAAACTAAATTTCTAATGTGATCGTGTTTGGAGGTATTTGGATGGTATTTGGGCTTTGCGGAGGTGATTTAAGCCCAAGAATGGGTCTCTCTCAGCAGATATCAGTGCTCTTATAAAGGAGACACACTTTTGGCCTTTCTGTCATGTGAGGGCAAAGAAAAATGATGGTCATGTACAGGAAAAAATATGAGCTCCCACTAGACTCCGAATTAACTGGAACCTTGATTTTAGACATTTTTTTTTTTTTTTTTTTTGAGACAGGGTCTTGTTATACAGCTCAGGATGGCCCTGAACTCACCATGGAGCCCAGGTTGGCCATGGGCTCACAGCAATCCTCCTGTCTCAGCCTCCTAAGTGCTGGAATTAGAGGCATGTGCCACCACGTCTGGCTTATGTGATGCTGGGGAATCAAACTCGGGTGCTTAGCTCTTGCTAGGCAAGTGCTTTAACCACGAAGCCATTCCTCCAGCCCCGATTTTAGACTTTTTGGCCTTCAGAACTGTACAAAGTAAGTTTCCATTATTTTTAAACCACTCAGTCTACAGTATTTTTGTTATTGCAACCTGAATGTAAGGAGATACGGCTGAGTAGAATCAAGAAATACAAATGTGTATCAGAGTCAGACCCAGCACTTCGTATGGCTTAAGAGAATGAATCTAAGTCTTGAAAGGCAGCTGAGCAGTTCTGCAGGAGAAGCTACCCCAAACACCAACTTGCTATATGACCCTAATAGAATGCCATTTTATTTACCAGGGACAAAAGAATGTGCTGTACTTTGCTTTTAAAGCCCAGGCAGAGGCGTCTCTGGCCGTGTCCTGAGGATGTAAGAGTGGCTTGGAGTTCTGGTTTCAGAAACGAGCAGAGCCTCCTGCAGACTCTGGCTGGTCAGATGTCGTTCCTTTCATCTGAGCAGCGGCACTTTCTTGCTTTAAAGTATGAAATGGAGCATATGAATTTTGACTTCATCAAATTAGAAAATGTACTCAGACTCTCTGTTCTTGTCCCCTGTCCTAATGTGTCTGTGCCCATGGGACCACCTGTTCTTTCAGGTCTCTCTGACTACATGGTCTCCATTCAAGGGTCCAGTCATCATTTCTTAGTTTCTCAGTCCTAAAGAGTCTCATGCTAGAAGCTGTCAGATAACATGATGTTTAATTTCTATGAAGCATTTGCCTATGTTTATAACCCAGGTTCTTCTTGCATTCTTATCTGTTGTTTTCTATTCTTCAATCTACTGGCACGCAAATTTCCACATTTTGATATTTTTAACATCTTAACCAATTTCCACCAGCTTACTCATGTTGCCTAGTGTTACTGTTTATTCTGGGCTCTAGTGTTTAGTTTGAATCTTCCTTTGCTCAACATGCATCAGTGTCTCTAGGCAATACCCAACTACCAGGCTAAATAACCCCCCATCTCTGTGTCTGCCCCTCTCAAACTCTTCCACATAACGAGGATACTCCCTCTTAGTCCCTGTTTATTCCAGCTGTGCATGCTAGTTCCTTTAATATTTCTTCCTAACTGAGAAAAAGGAGCCTAGAGCAAAAGGCAACAGGAGAGTGTTCTCTTTGGCGTTCTCAACATGAGGTAAGTCAGCCAGGAAGGACTGCAGTTGAAGTGTGCCCGGTGCTGCCATGCCTTCAGAGCTACAAACTTTGGTGAAGTCAGTAGTTCATGTTGAAACTGTTGATTTACTTAGATTCCCAAGGTCAACCGGACATTTGAAACCAAGCAGTCATCTCAAATGGTGCTTCTCCCTCTTATTCTTTCCTTCTCTCCTTCCTGTTCCTCCTTCCTTTCTCCTCTCTCTTTTCCTTTTCTCCTCCCCCCACCTCTCACTCTCACGTAAGCTTTCACTATTAATTTTTATGAAGCACCATACAAACTCTTTAACCCTCAACTATTTAGTCGGTAAACAGAGTAGGTTTATTCTCAAACTTTCCCCAGGATATAATTTATAGCCTGTTTGGCATTTAACTTATTAAAAGACTAATACTCAGATAATCTTTATTATATCTGTTTTCTTTTCCTTTGTTGAGATGCAAGAGATGAATTTTGAGTGTTTTCTGAGTTTAAACATATAAAAATTTTTAAAGACTCTATATTAGGAAGTGGGTGGGTTGTTTTCTTTTTCATTATTCCGAGAAAAGTCATCCTCCAATCAGAAGCCTTTGGGGGCTCAACTTTAAGATCCCAGGGATAGATAAAGAAAAAATGACAACAAACATCTAAATATATCAGTCTTCTTCTGAGAGGAAGAATGTTTGAAATGGTGCTGATATTCCCTTTCTTCATCCAAATTTGAATATTTACTCATGAATAACTTAGAACCATTAGCCATAAGCATAGCCATGTAACCAGTCTAATGAAAAGCAAGAATGCCTGATTTACTTTCCCAAGTATAAGTTTACATGAATATGTGCTCAGGAATGAGAGTAAAAAAGGTGAGTTCAAGAAAATTGGAAACTTCTATCTATAAAAATAAAAAGAAAAAGGGATCACAAATCAAGGATGCCTTTTGAAGATTCTTGGATGAACTTCAGATGCTATAACAAGTGTCTGTTCTTATAGCACATATCATGTGCTTTTTTATTCTTTTTTTTTCTTCCTAAGGACAGGCTCATTTATTCCTGGTCTTGCTCCCTTCCATACTTTTGTGCACAGCAGGTACTACACACATGTGCATGAGCACACACACACACACACACACACACACACACACACACACACACTGCTAAGGAAAAAAAAGAAAAAGAATAACAACTTCAGAAAGGATGCCTAAAATAGGGCTCTGTTTCTATCCCCAGCCTTGTCTCTCTCTACCTCATCTGAAGTTTTTGTTTATAAACTTCACATTCCACCGGAGTCTTTCTTGTTTGACAATGTTACTGTCCAAAGGTCAAAACCTCTTCTCCTCCGCTGTTCATGAATGGAGAAGGAGGGGTGAGGACGGCCATGATCACAGAGTGAAAGAAACTGCGAGAGGAAGCAGACACTGCTGCAGGAAAGATAAGGAGACACAGGGAAGACCATGTATAGAAAGGAGTTGATGTAAAAAAAATAGAAGTGATACAAGAAGGACAGTTTAAAGGAAGAATTGAAGGCATAAAGTGGAAAGAAAAGAGAGTTCTTTGTTTTAATAATAGTTTTTGATTATTAAGATATCTGAGCTGAACAGAAGGCAGGGTGAGTTGATGTGCTAAGGCAATGCTCCCTACTTGAATAGTAAGACACTACAGGGTGTGGACTATGTAAATTGGCCTCATGCCTTCTACAGCCCCAAAGGGTTTAGTTAGTGCCCAGAAACCACTGACAAGCACAGAGCCAGGGATGATTCACAACTGGCTTTGGCTCGATGAATGACCACGGGCCAAATGAGAATATTCTGGCATTATTTTTTTCTGGCACGCACAGAAAAATCCAATTCATTGCGATTTTCAATTCGCTTTCACATACAAAAAGCCAGCTAGCCGACATAGTTTGAGCTCCCTGTCCTTCCCGGGCCCGCCCTCAGTGCATCTCTTTCAGTCTTAGGCCACAACATCATTACACTCATTTGGTATCAGTGTTTAGAAGTTGGCCTACCCGTGTCAATAATATGCTTAAACTTAAGATTTGCAGCTATTTCTCTGCAGGGAATTGTGCTGAGAAGAGCCAGGGTTCCACTGCGGGTTTTGCCACTGCTGGGACCACATCTGGTGCCCGTCATTGTGCTCCTAGTGTGTAGCACACTATTGAAACATACTGAAAGCTCAAGAACTAGTACGCAGTTGAATGCACCACCACTTGGAGAACATTTGCTAGGCACTATGCTAGTTCACTGATTGATAACCTCTAGATAATCTCATTAAATTCACAGTGTTAAGCCTGCCCACAGAAGTGAAATGCAGAAACACAGATTTAGAGTGAACCCATGTTGCTAATGTCAACACGGAAAAGCTGAGGTGTGAGCCAGGCCTGTGAACTTCTGAAGTTCATGTTCCTAAGTGCACATGATTTTTCTGTCATTAGGTGGCAGGACGGTGCTAGAGATCATTAAATTCATAGCTGTCGGAGTATGTTCTGCTTCTTTGTTTTGGATATAAAACGGAAGGTTGAGAACAGGGAACTTGGGGGCATTCCAAAGCAATGCAAGTTGGTCCCAGATAAAGGAGGGACAAAGACAGGTTTCATCTTTTATGAGGTTAGTCCACTTCACTTAACTTTCTTATTGAAAGAATCAAATAAAGCAATAAATGAGAAAAAATGGTATTTAAAAAGTTAGCCTCCACTCATTTTTTTTTTTAGAAGCTACTCGATTATCAATATAAACCCACTGGAGCACAAAAATGCCAACACCTAGCAAAGCAACTACTGTTGCACGTGATGGACTTACCATTACTAGGGAGGACTTCCTGAGACAAATGAACATTCGGATAACAGAGGAACAAATGCAAAAAATCAGAGTTGGCAATGGCAAAAGAATGCGGCGATCCCATTACCCTGTCCAAAAGGGTCTTCACACAGGAGCAACAAGGAAGGTGTGGCCCAAAGACTGGGATTAGCTTTACTAGCTGCCTTTCTATCTACCTCAGTTAAGCCTTTGGGCAGTCACAAGGCATCGAGTACAAATGGTACTTTTACAAATTCCCTTCCTTCCTTCTTACTTTCCTTCATACTTTTCTTCTTTCTTTCCTTTTCTCCTTTCTTCTTTCCTTCCTTTCTCTTTCTTCCTTTTCTCCTTTCCCCTTCTCCCCTGCCTCCTTCTGTCCTCCCTATCTTTCCTTCTTTCTGTTTTTTTTTTCTGGAGAAAAGATGGTGCATAAATATGAAGTCTTATGAAAATTCTATCCATTTGAGATTCTTCAAATACTGACATCATTTACTCCTGGTGGCAGTGGTTTAATTGGTAGTGACTGCCTGGACCATGAAGTTGGAAATGAGGTCAAGGACAAGAGTCTGGGCTCAATGGGAAAGTATGGTAATGTCCCCTACTGGACATTGCCAGGAGAAGGGAAGGGAATGTGGCCTCGTATTTGAACCCTCCCCTCCCTGGGGATCCCTGCAGCCTACTTGGGTTGTCTCATGTCTGAAGAAATGCATTCTAAATGCAGGGAGTGGATGACAGCAAGTGACCTGTGAATGCATCTGGTAACACCTGGGAAATTAAGGAGCAAGATGACCACTTCTCCTCGTGATATGGTTGGTATCAGCTTTCCTTGGGATGCCGTGTGGGATGCCTTCCATAGGAGCCTGGCGACATGAAATTGATAAGAGACAAGAGATGCATGTAGATTTAAATGTGTAACTTACACATCAATGAAATTCAGACCACTGGGGCAGGGCAGCTCTTTTCTGGGTTATCATTGCTATAATTTATTTATTAAGTTTGTTCCCCAAGGACTTATATGTGGGAAGCATGATCTCTAGAGTGATGATTTTGGAAAGTAGTATGAAGTCTTTAATAGTTGGGGTGTAGTGGGAAGTAACTGGGTCATCAAAGACACTGCCATTGGAAGGAATTCATGTACTTTTTCTATATCCTTAGTTAGCCCTCTATCTAGGGTTGCTATAAAAAAGGAAGGCTGGCTCATCCTCTCTCTCTCTCTCTCTCTCTCTCTCTCTCTCTCTCTCTCTCTCTCTCTTTCTCTGTCTTTCTCTGTCTCTCTGTGTCTCTTTCGCTTGCTTATCTTATACATTGATCTCATCCTTTCACATGTGCCTCTGAGGACTCAGAGTACCATTATCTAAGAAAAAGGAAATCAAAGACCTCAGCAGACCTGTCGCAATGCTGCTGTCTGAGAGTTTCAGAACTAAAATCCCTTTCTGTATACATAAACCAGCTTAGGTAATCTGTGTTAATAATGGATAACAGACTGATACAAGCAACAAGTGATAAAAATTATTCACTGTCTTATTTCACTTTTATCCTAAGCATGTTGGGTAGAAGAGGCAAACTGGTAAAACTGAAAAAAAAAGGAAAGGAAGAAAGAAGAAGAAAAAATAGCAAATTACTTGCAAGAGTTGTTTGATAATAAAATAGATGTGAGAGCCCTCACAGCTGCTGCTTGTTTTCTAGACTCTCTCCTAACAGGGGAGGTGAGGCTATGATTTGAATTGCTGGACAGAGGCAGTAACAACAATCTTTCACCATTGTCATCAGAGCTGCAGGGGTGACATCTTACCTGTCATTAGTGACTCTGCCATGGCTGCGGATTAAATATCAAGAGAGATGAGAGCAGCGGTTGCTGTTTTCAAGAGTCACATAAATCAATTGGCATTTTGTAAGTGAGTGTGTTAAACTCAGCAGGGCACCATGGCACCATGGAAAGTTTGCTAGGCAGTTTTGTGGCTGCTGGAGAAGCCTTTGAAATCTAATTAAAACAAAGCTGAAGATAATCACCCCAATAGTGCCCCTGGTCTTTCTTTACAGGTCCCGATGCTGCAGGGCCCTCACCCTAAAAATCTTAGTTTCATTTCTTCAAAGAAGCTGACAGCTGTATGAGCTGTTGGATCCAATTTAGGGACTGTCCTTGCTTAAAGCCAATATTTAAATAATGAAGTGAAAAGCTGGGGAAAAGTAGAGAGTAGGAAAGTAAAGGAAATGGTTTTCAAAAACTAAACTAATGGTCCTATAATGTTTCCATTTTACATAAGGTGGGAAGATTTTGGTGGGAGACTCAGAGGTTGACCCAACAATAACAAAGCATGGATGTGGCACTTGGCTTTATGCACGAGGCATTATCCTACAACATTCATTTTGGTTGTAGGCTTCTGCTCACCAGTACTTCTCAACCTTGGCCCATGATGGCAGCTTTATTTGTGAAGCAGATCTCAGTGGGGGAAGGAGCCAGCTGCAGTGTCAGGACTAACCTCAAGGAGAGGCGGTGAACAGGAGAGCTCCTGCCTGCTCTGGAAAGTAGCCACGGTCTCAGGCTGGGTCTGTGGGCTTCTGGAAGGCCAGCAGGCCTGTGGGCCAAAGCTTAATAGGAAAACAGCAGCGATTTGTCTCCGTTGCTATTTATGTTTCAAGGGCTCAACAGGCCCTCTGCAAGTGAGGGTCACTAGATTCACTGCCTTTCAGATCACTGCCACAGTCTCTGACTTGACAAGTGACTTCATTTAAAAAGCACGGCACGAGGATGCTTTCTATACTTCTTTATAAATGAAAACAAAGGGAGAAGAAAAGGCCACCATGCAGGCTTACATGGCTGAAATGAGGAAGGTTTACAAGATCATCACAACCTGGCATGTGGACTGCACGGGGAGGGGCTGCAATCATGAACTTCCCTTTAGTTAAAATGACAAGGGAGGGAGAAAGGCAACTCCGAGGTTCTCACTGTGGCTTACCTGTAGCCTGGATGGTGTTTAATGCAGAAGGGGGACGATAAAATGAGTTCTTGTTTCACTTTGAATGCTTAAAGGACGATCCATTGGACTGCCCGTCCAGATGACGTGATATAAATGAGACACAAAAATGTGTTTCGTGATTCATTTCATTATTATTAATTTATTTCCTGAGGTTTTTAAAATTAAGAAAAGGTAAGGAAAAGAGAAAAAAATGCTATGGAGGAGTGAAAGGAATGGAGAATCTCTGAATGCTGAATGGGATTAACAACTCAAAATGTAATTTTTTTAATTTAAAAAAGCACTTAAAATATATATGCAAGTTGGCTGTGATCTGAAGAGTAGACGATGTAATCATACTCATTTTGTTAGGCAGGCAGTTAGTTAGACATTGACCAGCCTGAGGGACAAAAGGTACAGTGCTCAAAACGGCATGCTTGAGGAACAAAGATCTCAATTTGCATGGTTATGTTAAGATTATAGAACTATGAGAAAAATACAAAAAATTATAAGAAATCAGAAGAGACCCAGAATAACCAAAGCAACAAGATAATAGCAGGAGGCATCATAATCTTGGATTTCAAGTTATATTATAAAGCAAGAGTGATAAAAAGAAAACATAATATTGGCACAAAAACAGACCAGTGGACCAATAGGTTTAGTGGAAAAGACACTTCCACACGGGGCTGGGACCCGGTTTTCATTAAGAACTTGTCCCTCCTAAGTTTCTTGGCCAAGCTTCTTACTTGACAAGGCCCCTAGTGGAGCACTGATTAGTTGGAAAGGACAGACATTTTGGAATTTCACAGTAACTTCTAAGTATAAATGTTGATAAGTATGATAAAATCACTCTAGTTTCCTGTGCCCCCGAAGTGGAGCTTCTGCACATAAAACTGTACCCTGACTTGCCCTCAGGGCAAACGTCTTTCTGACCCTCGCCACCTTTTCATGGATGACATAATTCTTTTTTCCCCCATTTTATTGATATGTATAAGCGTAAAATTTAAGGTTTACAATGAAGTTGAGGAATTTGTGCACATACGTATCTTGTCAAGGTGACAAGGACTTTCCCACTCTCCTTTAGTCCCTCCCCCTAGACTCCCCTTCCTCCCTCCCTGCCCTACTCGCCTAGTTCACTTTGTTTTTCCTTTTAAATTCCATAAGAGTTGTGATTACTACTCAAAAGTGCACTGGAGGCTGACACCTGCATGGAATGACCTGTCTTCTTGCTTGCGGACGTATGTCTCTTTGAATCCGAGTACCCACCTTTGTGGCACTACCCTGCTTTAAGAATGTAACACTATCTCTATCCAAAATACAATAAATTCTACTATACTTTCACATGACCGTTTATGTGTCTTAAGCAAATTTCTGATCAAAGGCACGAAAATTCCAGAAAGTAAAGATCCGGTTCCTTATTGTACCAGGACCTGCCCTCTAGGTAATAACAAATAATTTAAACAGATTAATTTGAATAAGAAATAGAAAAAAAAATAGAGGAAGTAGAGGACAGATAATTTTCTGACTCTCATAGAACTTACACACTCACGAGGAATTAATACATTTTTAGTTAATTTATTTTATTAATTTTTTTGAGACAGAGTCTCATTCTGCATTCCAGGCTGTTCCTGAAATCACCATGTATCCCAGGGTGGCCTTGAACTCAAAGAAATCTTTCTGCCTCAGCCTCCTGAGTGTTGTAATTACAGGCCTGTGCCATCGCACCTAGCTTATGTAGTGCTGAGGAATGGGACCCAGGGCCTGGCCATTGATAGGCCAAGGCTCTCACGGCTGTGTCTGTGTCGTTCCTGCAGCCCCAGGAACTAGCATAATCCAATAGCAAAGACGTGGACCTCATTTCCCACGGGAAAAAAAGGGAAATGATATGGAGGCCTAGGAAATAATGTTTGAACTTTGTGTAATAGTTTGAAGACTATTAATCATATTTTCTCAGTTATTTTAAATGCTTCTATTTACAATTTATTTTGTTTTTTGATTTGTTCTGATTTTTGATTTGTTTTTGTTTATTTATGTACCAGTATATTACTATTTTAATTACTATAGCTCTGTACTAAATTTTCATTAACAATATCTTATTTCTCAGAATTTCCTCTTGGTTCCATGCATATTTTTCCCATGAAGGTTAATATCATTTTACAAATCAAAGTAAATATTTATTATTTTATTGTATTTATACTGCATTTACAGAGTAAGAGAGAGATATATTTACAATGTTGATTCTTGCTATTCTACAGTAAGCTATCATATTCATATCTTATTTTCCAATCCATTTTTTCTTCATAAATTTGTGTTGTTTCATCAGATTTATCTTATATTTTCTTGCTTCTATCCAAGGGAGTGCTTCCTGCCTCATCTAAGTGATATTAGCAATAGTTGTATGTTGATGCCATAACCAGCTATCTATTGGATAATCTTTTCCTTTATTATTATTATTATTTGCTGAAATGCTATGGGAACTATAGGCTATCCCAATTTGAAGAAAAAAAATCTTACATTACTCATTAAAACACATTCAAATGAATCAAAGTTGGTAAAAATAAAATATCTACAAGAGTAGTAAAAAAAGCCAAATAGTTTGATAATATTAACAAAAAGAATCCTTTTCAAAGCTATCAATTAAGAAACTAGAAGAAAAGCGATATTTTGACTCCACCTAAGAACAATTTTCTTCATAGCACAAAATCTTGACCGACAAAATTAATGTAACACAAACAAGATGGAAAATGTATTCATGGGAATATAACATAAAAAGGGTCAAATTCTTTAAAGAGATGATCTGTTGCACTAGGAGGCAGTTTGGCAGCATCTGGCAAAGCTGAAGATACACATTTAATCTAGTGACTTCACTAGTGCGTGTGCAGGAACATTCGTAGCAGCATTAGAAACACTCTCATCGTGAGTCTATAAATTATGGTGCTTCGCATAATAGAATATCATACAGCAAAGAAAACGATTGCATTGGCAGCTATAAAGTGGCAGTGTCCCAAACATCATGTTGTGTGAAAGAAATATAACAGAATATAATATGAATGCTCTCATATGAAAATTACAGATGCATGAAGCTAATTTATATTTTCTAAGGATGGTACATAGCTAGAAAAATCATAAAACAAAGCAAGGAAAGGATTTTCTCAAAATATTCATCACTGTTGTGTTTACTACTTATGGAGTGCTGACTGGGTGTCATAGCATTTATGTAAATTAGTTTACTTAAGGAAATTCAATTCGTGTAATATCACAATGGTTTCCAGTCATAAAAAGAATGTTTTATAGAATACTATGAACAGTGCACTCTTCGTAATAGAAGAATTATATACACATAAAACACATGCATTTGTTATATGTGATTTTATTTTACCTTTTACTCTGAGGATTGAATCCAAGGCCCTCACAGTGATTCGTGTCCCAGTTATGTTTTGTTTTATATTTTGAGACACAGTCTTTCAAATTTGCCCAGGCTGGGCTTGAATTAGCAGACTTCCTGCCTCAACTCCCCAGAGGTTAGGGTAACAAGCATGTTATCTCGACATTAGCTTATGCATGATTTTAAAACACCTGCTGGTATGTGTATGATGTCTATGTGTTGTTAACTGTGTCCCTTCTGGGTTGAGGCACCAGTGGTTTCACAGCTGCATCGTCAGAGAACAGTCCTTCATGTATGCTACGTGAATGTTTGAGGTAGATCATGTTTTGCTTTTATAATAAAACATGCTTTGAAAAATTGAATTGGATTCAAAAAATTTTGGTACAGGAAAAAGACATACCCCTGTCTGTGGATGTATCCCAAGGGTAAATTTTTCTGAAGGAATTAAAAAAAATCTTCAAGACTGTTCTATTTCTGGCATAAGGAAAGATAAATGAGTAACAATTCCAAATGACAAGGAGAATAACAACAAACGAGTTGATATTATATGACATTTGAACAATTTTCTAATTAAGTGGACCGTAATGGGTTTTAATGACTGCTCGGGCATTGCGGGCTCCAGCCTAGCTCTGAACTGTCCAGCGGTAGTCACTACACCCCTAACTACAGGCTCTGCCCACTCAGCCCCAGCCAGTGAGGCTGGAGTCCGGCTGCTTGGTAGAGGCTCTTTCCCCACGGTGGAGAGGTGCTGGACTGTGAAGGTGGCAGGACTTGTCTGCACGCTCATGCACACTTTCGTCACCTACCCTTTGTCCTGTGGCATACTTTGCCTGATAGGTCTCTGGTTCTTATCAGTTTTCACTCCAGTTCTCAGCAAAAGCTAACATTTAACTAAATCATGAACTTGATCCGTTACTTGGTTGTCACCATCACATTTCCTACAGGGCTGGACCTATTTATTGCATTTCCATCACTGGTTGATAGCCTATTACCCTTGGTGCAGTCCCATTACCAAGAAATCTCGGTGCCTGGCTATTGTCATATCCCTCTCAATCTGTGAATTTGGAGAACGATCCCAACCTGACTTTCCTTAATGATACGAACTGCAGGAATCTTCGAGGGAAAGAGGGGGCAGTTGGCGGCAAAGGTAGAAGTAATTCATCCTTTGTCCTAGTTTTTTCCTTCTTTTATTCTCCCTTTGTCCAAGTAAAATTCAGCCGATCTTTCGGTCTCCTTATAAACACTTAAATTCCCACTGGACTAGGAGCTCCTTTTCCCTCACACCCAATAGACATTAATCACAAAATCAGTTTTAAAAATCTATATAATTAATAGAGTCTATATAGGGAATTTTTATGAATGGAGAGAACAAGCGATAACTAATAGCATCAAGACAAAAATATCCGGATTAGTATTTTCCCCCTCTTGTTACGCAGCACAAAACTTTAGATCTCAACCAAGCACTTAAATGAACTGAATCATTTATTTATAGTGATGAAAAATGTTGTTGCGTGACTTCTCAGCCCAGAGCTGAAGCCATTTCATTTTACTCTGGGTAGCTGACCAGTCACCTTTGAAATTTCGTCCCCACACCTTCTATCTCTGTCAAGTAGGCCCTCACTGCAACTACACTGGCTGACTGTCCGGAGATTCAATCGCTAATGGATTTCAACTTAGGACCTGTCAAATGCTTAAGATGCTGGATAATTGCAAGGCGGCGTATCTAATTGTATGCTACTATCCATTTCTTTAAGAGTTTCTGGACTCTATCCAAGGATCATGTATATAGGGTGGAAGCCATTTGGACCATAATTATTTCAGCACTTCCTAGAAATGGCTTCACTGAAGCGAGACCACAGCTTTTCTACAAATATGATTGAAAACATCACATCACATTTTTGAAGGATTTCATGAACTTCACTCAATATATTGTCCAGCACACTATTTAATACTATGTCATAAAGAATTCTATGTATCCAATATTTTTCCAGAAAAAATTCTCACCAAATGGCTTTTTAAAAACTTTCTGTTTATTCACAGTTATGTGAATCAATGTGTTTTTTCTTTTGCTTTCACTTTAGAAAGATTATGCAAATAATCTGCCTAGATGTCGTGATTAGCTCATCAGTAGCATTTTTTTGTTTTTTACAGTGTTTCTCAAAGTGTGATCCGTGGACCACCCAGATAGGAGTCACACCGAGAATTGCTTACACATGCAGATCCTTGGCCTTTCATAGATGTGCTCAATCAGAATTTTCAGAGGGAATACCTAGAAATCTGTGTGTTTTCAGGCACTCCTGCATTTGGTAACCATTCATCTGACTTTGACATTCAGAAGAATATCCCTTTTCTCTTTTTGCCCTCTCAAAAATTTTGTTAATTCTAGCTCACAGGAGTTAGATCGGTCTGGGATCAGAGATCAATCCCCTTTTTAGGTTAGAAAAGATTGAAGAAGAAAAGTTGAATAATAATAAGGGGACTCCACATTGTGTGCTGACCTCAATTCCCATTGCTGAGTCAACATTTCAGCCTCCATTTGTTGGGTCACATGGATTACTTTACATTTGCTATTTTATTTTTCTGTATAAGCTTATTTTTCTTCTTTCTTTAGAAATGAAGCACAGGAAGAATTCTTCCTACATCACACAGCTGGTAAATATGCAATTGCTTTAATCTCTGTACCACATTTTCCAAGTCTCGGCTGTGATTGATCTCCATCTCAGCTACCAGTTCTGGTTCCTGACAAAAGCCAGCACTGTCTTCGGGACTATCTGGAGCTCCCAACAAAGCCTGGCTTCCAACTCTCAGCTGTCAGCTGCCCTTTTATTTTCTTCTCATCCTATGGTTTACTCTGGGTTGCGTGGTATGACCACTAGATTTTCTTATTGTAAAAATCACTAAGGATTGCTCATCACAGACGTGCAAAGTTGGACAAGCAAACACATACATTCTTTTTTCATTCTATTAAACATGAATTCCGTTGCAGAGCACCTGTAGTGGGCAGGTAAGCTACTGGTTAACTTGAAGGATAAGAGAAGGATTGCTGTCGCCTTTTGCAAATGTTGGAAGATTCTCCAGGAGTCATTGATTCGTGAAGAGTTGGGAGATTTAAAATTTCTTTGGAGGATGTCATGCAGGATCCAAAGATATTCAACCATGCAAGTTTGTCCCTGGTCATTGAGCTACATTGAGATCACACACGGACAGCCTCAAGGGTAGTCAGCGAAGAGGACACCAATCAGAGGCTGTCTGTGTGGGGAGACTTGACAGGCTGCCAGGCAGGATAAATTGCCTCAAAGATATCAATCTTTAAAGCTTAATTATTTTCCCATTAAGACTCCTTTTGCAATGCAAATATTAATGCAAGCGGTTATACCTTTTATCAGCTAATGTCTTAATTCTCAATTAACACCTAAGGGATTTCTCAGCCTGCAGACAATCAAGATGGTACATATGGGAATAGTTCTGAAGAATCAGAAGACTAGAATGGAAGACGACACTGCTAGGGGAGAAAGGAGGTCACAAATTCAGATGTCACATTTTATGCAACTCTGGCTTAATTTATCTAAACATGGAGAAACTGAAGGAAGTAAAGACTGAGACAGAAAATCACTTTCAGTAGTATGTTAGTCTTGAGGTAAAATTAGATGCAGATACAGATACAGATATAAAGGTCGTTATGCATAATATATACATATAAAATATAGACATGAACATGGTATAAAACATACCGCCAGTTTTGGGTCAATTTGAGGTAATGCTAAGTGGACTTTTGAACTTTCTGATCCATACCTTGATGAGGACAATAATGATTCCGTTTCTCAGACGATAATTGGGAAAGTTCTAAGCAGGAGGCCTCGGAATAGGTTCAACAAATTGCTAGGCTTTCAAATCCCCTCATTCTTCCCTTCCATGTGTACTAATTTAAAATAATGTTGGTTTCCAGAAGGCTAAGCCTAATTATATCAATACTTTGACATAACAGATGCTGATGACAATTTTAGGTTTCTGGACCAAAATTTTGCAGCATGAAGGTGAATAAAGTTAAGTATCTCAAATTATTCCTTTTTGGTTGATAGTTTCAGCCTAAGGCAAACTTAACAGTGTCTTCAACATAACAGCATCTAACCGGAAGTGTTGAGGGGCAGAGGAGACTACAGAAGAGATGGAAGGCAGGACAGCATGAAAGAGAATTCCTAAGCAAACAAGAATGTAGTAGCCTGGGCCACAGGAAGACAGAGGAAGTCAAGCAAGGCCTGCCAGGAGAAAAAATGAAATCAGGAAGAAAATGCTACCAGGATTACAAGAGCCTAGAGTACGGTTCCACATACTTAGGGAGAGAAAAAGAACCAGCATTTTTGGCAGTTGGGACAGACAGACATCAAAAAAAGGTTGGTGATATTAAAATGTATTTATTAGAAGACATCATTCTGATATAAGACGCAATGATCATGCTCATATTCGATGACCTCCTCCTTACCTGAGAATGAGTGGTTAAGTGTACAAATGCAAAGGTGCAAGGTAGAGAAAAGCCTAAAAATTCACAAAAGTCAGGAGTGGACATTCCTGACAATACAGCAATAAGCTTTAACATTTCTCAAAATCTGAGGACCCAAAACATATTTTGAATTTTATTAAACTAACAATCTTACTGTTCCTAGACTGCTAGTTTTAGGTGGTCTAAGGTTTTTAGATTCAAGATTGAGCAGGTTAATAAGATAGATTATGCACATCAGATACAATGAAACAGTTTTACCCCTGTCTTCAACACTTATTTAATAAAGAGTGCCTGTCCAGACACCTACTGAGTGCTGACAGGACTTACACTTTTGGCTATTGCTATAGGAAACGGGGGTGCTGGCTATATTTAGTACCCATGTGCTGTGTCGGGGCTGGATAAGCACTAGTTAGGACACGGCTGGGTTAGCTCTACATTAATCAAAGGCGAAATTCTCAGAGTACAGATTTTTGACTCTTACTCCCCCAGTTCAAGCACTAGCCATTAAGAACTACATCTACACTATATCAAGTAGTCAAAGTAGGAATATCATGAAGAGATGTGAGGAGATTAGAATGGAAAGCACATGGAAGAAAATAAAAGTGTGCGTGTGAGAGTCCATATAAGCATGTGTGCAAACATATTTAGGCATAGTAGGAGAAAATTATGTGGCTGAAATGCATTTAGCACAAACAAACTTATTTTCTAAACTAGTAAAAATATTTTTCCCCCCAGGGTTGAAGACATGAAACTTGAGATACACATTTAAAATAAGATTGGTTTAAGAAAAATTTTAAAATAATTTCATTAAATTTCCTTAAAAAACACACAGATTTAGCCTTTATTTTCTCGAAGAGTTAACGACCAAATTTTCAAGTTAAAATCCATGACACAGATTGTAAACTTGTTCAAATGGCAAGTCTAAGTACAGAAAGCAAAAATGTTGGTTATGTGATTTTGTGCATATCCTACATAATGTAGTTAAATTAAACATCAAAAATTGGTGCAGATATCAAAACATTTAAGAATATATAAGACACAATGATACCTAATACCATTCAGTAGTATTAATATTCATTAATGTTTTCTATATATCACAGGAAAAGAAAACCAATATTCCATTGTAGCAGCTAACCAACTAAGTTCACTTTCAAGAACATCATTATTCCTTAAAACAGTTTGAAAACCATCCAAATAGTTTCCAGAAGGATAAATCAATGCATGTTGGCTTAAGGGATAAACTTAAATCAGGTAACCTAAGAGGGTAGAAAGAGTGTGGCTGTTATATAGACCAACTGCCAACTGTCCAAAGTTTGATAGCCATAAGTGAACAGGCAGATAAGGTAAAGAGACCATCTGACATCCCTTGGGTTTTTTGTAAAGAGCTGAATCTATTTGGTTTTAACTTTGGTTTGGGGGAGGGAGGAAGAGTGGGAGAAAGGAAGGAATAGAGAGAGACACACCAAAAGAAAGAGAGAGCATCTTAAAGGATAGTCCTCCTTTCGTAAAGCCCTACTTAATGTGTGCAGCATCTTTGAGTAGAAAGCATAATAATGAATTTTCTTTGATACTTAGGTAACATTTTTATGTCTGTCACTGTGCTGGGGGATCAAAAAAAAAGAAGAATACAACACTAAAAACTGAAGGAATGCAATTGTTTCAGAAACTATTGATGAAAAATCTATTAATAATGAGTGAAATTTACTCTCACTGTTAAGGCTCACTGCTTCTGGATATCTGGCTCCCCACTTTTGGTATGAAGAACAGTGCCCAGACACAGGATGTGCTTATCAAATGCCACTTTCTTATCATCTTTCTGCTGCATCCATCTCTGAGATATTTTACCTCTTAAACATCCAGAAACCTTCTCTAAATATAATGAGTCATTTTAAAAATCTAAGACTGGAAATGTAATGTTTTTCCTGGACTTACTGCTGTTTATTCTTTCTACATTCAAGTTGGATCCAAAAGCATTGCAGAACAAAGGTCTACAATTTGTTTCACAGACCAAATTTGACCTGCTTTCTGATTTTTACAGCTTATAGTTAAGACTGAGGTTTACTGTTTCATAAACTTAAAAATTATAACAAGAAAATGTTATGTATCATATGAAAACTATATGCAATTCAAGTTTCAGTATGCATAAATCACGTTTTAGTGCCAAACATTTGCTCACTGTCCATCTACAGATTTAAGCCATCCTGAATACCTTTCTAAAGCTGTGACTCCCAAAATGGGCACCACCACTAAGGGAACTCCTGTCCATGGCAGCTTGCAGATAGATGTCCAGACATTGTAAGGAAGTAGATCTGGGGCAAACTCCAGGTGTCTTCGCCTTGACACTCCAGGATTATTTCACATCTGCGTTCACCTCTAGAGCTTTAGAAAGGCAGCCCAGTTTACCAGTTCATTTGCCCTGGCCTCAACCAACCAGCCCTACTGCAAAGAAACCTTTAAAAGCCTTGACTGGTAGAAGGAACTAAGCTATTTTATCTTGCATCCTGAGACTTTCGAGGGAAGAGATTGCTGTGCTTGCTGTGGAGTTATTCTCAGGAGAAATGCAGTAAAAGTTAGAATCAGACTAACAGCCTTACATTTGTTTCTTTCCAAAAAGGCCCCAGGCATTTCTTTTGCCCGCTGTAGAGACGGTGATCACAAACCTGTAAGGTGCACAGTGTTTTGGGTTCTCACAGCAGAGAAAAGCCATTATGTGAAATCACACATAAATGCCCAACAAGACGGGAGAGAAATACATAAGAATCAGTCACGAAGGTTTCAAATTAGGAAAGTGGAAATTATATTTCCTATAGCTGAGATGTTTCCCTTTGGAGAGTAGTATTACTCCAAATTCACAATAAACCTCTCTCTCTCATTTTATGCTGGCTAGGGACTCTTGAAATTGACAGACCGTAGAACAAAGGCACAACATGCTCAAAGGGACTGGCAGCCTGGAATGGCCACATGGTTTAGGTCCTCAAACATAGAGATGCTCATTTTCCCCTCTTTTTAAATTGTCCTCTTTTCCCCAAGTCAAGGCTCAAGACTAAGATTAAATCTTTTCAGCAGGGACTGAGAAAAAAAATGGCTACAGGGAATCAAAAGACAATCATCTTTATGAAGGTGTAGCTCTGGGAAATCAGCCTTAGCACCAGGGCTTCCAAAGGCCTTAGAAGGTCTTGGGAAAGGCAGACAATCAAAGGAAAAATTGTTAGCAGTGTAGCAGTGAAATAAAGAAGGACACAGAGATAAGATATCATTGTTTAAATTGTTCCAGTGTAAAAGGAACAGCCTTACCCAAAGAAAATGGCCATCTATTTCGTGTGTGTGTGTGTGTGTGTGTGTGTGTGTGTGTGTGTGTGTGTGTGTGTGTGAAAGAGACAGAGACAGAGAGACAGAGAGAAGACAAAAAAGGGAGAGAGAAAAGCCTCTAGCTTTCTATCTCTTTTTGATTTGCTGGAACCTGAGGGTGCCCTATTGCCTGGCTTTCCTGAGGAACTGCTGAAGCTTTGTAAGATTCTAGAAAGAATTAAACATTTATATGAGTGAGCTGAGCAGGAGTAGCATTTGCATTATACAAGGTAGAAAAAGCATGGCGCACATCATCAATCCTTTTGCCTCAGGACATAAAGTGATCACCAGCTGGACTCAGACACATCTCTGCTCCATGCAGTCGAGGGCTTTGTGGGAAAGAAAAGGGTTACAAACTGCTGAGAACAAACAGACAGCTTGGCTGGAACAGTTAAGAGAAGGCTGGTTCTAAGAGAATTTAAATGCTCACGTTCCATTGTCTTTTACATCTCAGTGACTACCTTTCATGTCCCTTTTCTCTGTTTTAGATGATTTGGAAATGACTGAAGAATTCACTATAAATACAAAGATAAAAGGACACTCAAGGATGGGTAAAGATGTAACCAGATGCATAAATTTGGGTATAATATGTGTGTGTGTGTGTGAGCTCCTGTACAAATGAGGAAGGTGAGTAATCAGGAAGATGTCTATGGCTAAAATATATTGGACAGGGGCAACAAATATGTGAAAAGTGTTCGGTGTCTTTAGCCATTCAAGAAATGCAAATCAAAACCACTTGTGGCTCCATCTTGAGAATGGTTATTACCAAGCACTGAAAAAACAAGACACAGGTGAGAATATGGGAAACAAAGAACACTTCTAAATTGCTGGTGAAACTGTAAACTGGCACAACCAGTTTATGTATGTTTATGATATAGTTTATTTTGGAAATAAGTATGAAGCTATCTCAAAAATATATTCCATTTGACCCAGCTATCTTTCTCTCTCTTTTTTTTTTCCTTTGAGACAGGGGCTTGTTCTATAGTCCAAGCTGGTCCTGGACTCACTTCATAGCCCAGGTTGACCTTGAACTCACACTCATTCTTCTACCTCAACCTCTCTAATTCTGGGATTATATGTGCACAGAACCCAGCTATATCTCTAATGAGTATCTTCCGAGAAGTTCAAAAGCTTCGTGTAACAGAGATAAATGCATATTCATATGTATAACAGCACAACTCATAACAGATAGACCCCAGAAGATGTCAAAATGTCCATCAACAGATGAAGGGATAAAGCAACCGAGGTACACAATGGAGCACTGTTTGGCCACAAGGGAAAACGGATGCACCTCGAGACTATTATCCTTGTTAAAGTGAATTAGATCCATATTACATGATTTCTCTAACACGAGAAACCCAGGGTATATATATGAGTAATATAGCCTACTTCCAAATGCAGGTGAGACGTAAAAATCCAAATCTTTTCTTTTTATTCTTGTAAGGTTAGTAAGTGGTAAAATCTGACTTTGAATTCAGCTTGGCCTGCCTCCTAAAACTGTGCTGTTGATGATGCTGTTTCCTAGTGCTGAGGTTTGCACCTAGGGCCTGGCAAGTGCTAAGCCTGAGCTCTGCCAGTGCACGGTGCCCCCAGTACCAGCTCATGCTTTTTTAATAACTGGAACACAAGTTCTATTTCAGAAATAGCAAAAAATAAAAAGATTAGAACGGAAAAAGATGTATGGCTCAAGATAGCACAAGTACAGAAAAGAAAGAGGAAAAAAAAAAAAAACAGGAATGTAACCTAAAACCCACTATACATGGTGATTAGATTTAAAACATTTTGACATAGGACGAAACTTTATGTTAACATTCACACCTTATTCTTCTGATCATTCCATATGATTTTATTGTTTTTATTTTACAAAATAATTAAACCTGTGGATTACAACAGGTTATTGGCAGTGGGATTTAGGGAACTATGATTTCAATCTTCCAGTTGCAGATCAGAACCATGAGGGTGCATGCCTGCTAGAACTAACCTCTACCCATTTCCTGGATGACAACACCATCACATACTTAGAAATACTTTACCTTCCAAACTTTGGCAGTTTAATAGTTATTTTTCCCACTTGCAGCCTTTCAGTAATTTTTATTGTCTACTTAAACCTAACCAAGCTTTGAATATTGCTCTTGAATATTGCAAACCATTGATTTATTTAGTTCGATTGTGACAAAGTTGAAACATTAAGATTTCAGCGCATAGATGGATGCAAACGGTACAGACTCACCCTTTCCTCCAGGGGCAATTTTCTGTGTGTCTGGATTCATTCTACCTAACTTTTAAGAACCATCTCAAACACCATCAACTTCAGAGACCCCTTCTCTGTGTATTGCCCTCGGGTTCTTTTTCCTAACTACTTGAGATTACCTTTATTTCTAACTCCCAGGTCTTTCAACAGATTTTGTGTATATAATGATTGTAGTCTTGGTAAGAATGTACTGTCATCCCGTATGCACACGTTGGTTTCCCCAACTACAAAGAGATTCATGAGACAAGGGATTCAGATCTATTTATCTGCATATCCCTCATTTGCCATTGGGTTGTGCATGCATTATATACACTCAGCCCAAAGTATTTTTGAATGCCTCTTGTAGGTCAAGAAATGCATGAGGTGCTGAGTGTGGACAGAGTGATAAAGAAATCAGCCTGTGTTCATGTTCATTCCATGAAGCTTCTATCACCGTGTGTATACAGGATGATTTGACCAAGTATAACTTTGTTTCTTGCTAGGAAGATAGGATGTATCTGGTACAAAAGAGGTACTTCCCCCTGTGAGAGAGGTTAACAAAAATGATATGAGAAAGTTACTTACCTTTAAGCCTGACGAATAAATATTTTCCTACTGAGGAAGGAGTTTCTGGTGCATGGGAGGTGGTAGAATCAAGAGCTTCCTCAAATAAAAGTTCCATTTAATAAATAGTCACTTTTTAAATTTAAGGCTCTCTATGCATATCTACAAATCCTCAGGTCATTTTTGCAACACTGTTATGAAAGAGGAGTGTTCCTTTCATTTTTTTGACAACTTCATAAAAAGATAGGTTAGGAATCGGACAATGAGAAAAACTTAGCATGAAAGCTACTACTCTCAGGTTTATTCACAAACTGTTCCAGAGGTCCTTTCTCGTATGGTCTTCCGGGAAGAGATGCTGCCTTTTTGTTTCCTGTCCATCAGTGGAAACAAGCAAGCCAAGTAATTTCATCTAACATTTGAACTTATTTGCTCCTATTGTATTCTTTATCTTCACTTCCAAATAAGATTTTCTTCATACCTTCACTCAATTCATCATTGAAATATTTGACTGAGTGAGATAGGAGGACTCGTTTATGGGTTTGATAAATGTTGGTAGTTATATTTCATTTGCACAGATGTGGTGGGTTATAAAAACTGTTACACTCTATCCATGTCTCTATAAATAGAAATCTATTACTTCAGGGTGCAGAATAATTATCATATCCCAAATATCACTCTGTGCTCTGCCTGTCACATATTAGATATTCAATAAACGATGGCTGCTTAATGATCAATCTCAAATGGCTTTTCTTTGACAAGCTACTGCTGTCATGACTGAATATTCATGTGAGGGGTCACTACCAGGCTTAAGGACCAAGATCGAAGGACAGAAGCAAAGCTGGGCGCACTATGGAGACTGTCCTTGTTGTTCTGACATTAGCATCATTAGCACCATTTCTAGGGCTCTTGAGCTCAACACTAAAGTATGCCTTAAAACTTCATTAAGGGAGAAAACAAAAATATACACAGAACAGCACAAATACGCTTATATTTTGAAGTAACTTAATAAAATATAATCATGAATGAGCTTTGTTCTACAGTCTTTTTCTACTGGAGCTTAGCAACAATATTCCTAGTGCCATAAGGCAATGAAAGCAACAATATTCCTAGTGCCGTAAGGCAATGAAAGCAACAATATTCCTAGTGCCGTAAGGCAATGAAAGCAACAATATTCCTAGTGCCGTAAGCAGCAGGCTGAGGATAGATTTGTACAAAAGCAAAAATCCTTCCCTAACTTCCACAAACAAGTAATTGATTTTTTCTTTCATTTTAATTCTTAGAGCACGAAGGCATTCTTTGCTGTTTCCAAATATAATGAGAGCACTGTTCAGGAGATTTGCCTCCGTCGCTAATTTCTTATGCTAATCAGTCATATGGTTATCTTCATTTTAACACCCATAGTGCTCCAGATCTTTTGCATGAATTATCTGTATTAGCCCTTAGAAGATTTCAAACTTAGCAGTGCCTCATATTCCTCACTCACTTTTGCTGAAAGAAATTGTTCTGATAAAGAAAGCTAATTGATTAAAAAAAAAGTCAACAAATGATACCCACGGTTTGCATAGGGCTCATTAACTTTAGCTTGCTGGAAGTTTAATTTTCTTCAGTTACTGTATACACATCTCCCAGTAACACTTTTAGACTTAGCAGGCAGTCCTGCCAAGAAGTGAATACACTGTGGTGGTGTTAGACTGTACGGTGGACGTAGAAACCAAGTGCTTAGGCCACTGAATATGAAGAAAGCATGGATTCTGCTCGTACCCCCTTGCTCTGTTGGTTTGATTTTGATGTAATTTTGTCACCTGTTCATTCTCTGGACCAACGCTGTCTCAGCAAAGCTATGAAATATGGCTCCACTCTGGTTCCTGTCGTGACAATCTCATTCATCTGGTGCTTCACAGATACCCTGTACACCTCATCTTAGCCACCCCTCTTTGGCAGGTGCTTTTGACCCATTCCATCACAGTTTTCTTTCCCTCTTCCTCTTAACTCTACTATGATCGTAAATCCATGCAAAACCATACTGGGATCCCATAATACCAGGTAAGCACTTAAGATAAAATTCTGGGAAGAAATGGATAATCCACCATCACCAAAAGAACGACTTTAATGCATTTTTTCCTTTTCTTATAGTTTGTCCTCCTAGGAACTGTCTTCACTCTTTTCCCTCCCTAACTCACCCTTTCTTTTTGGAGGATTTCCAGCAAGAAAACAGAAGGAGGCAGTCTGAGAAAGGTTAGGCAAACACAACAATATTACTGGAATAAGTAACATATTGCTCATTAAACATTTAAAATCAACAGTTGCTCGCTCGATCTGCCAATATTTTGAGAAATGCCAGTTTTACTGCTAGGTGCCACTTGGCTTGAGCTGCTTAATTCATGATTTGTGAGCTGACATCCGAAATAACAAAACCGTATTCCAGTTAGAATTTTGCCATCAAGAGAGAAGCTGAAATATCACAACACAAAGCTCTCTGACTGCTTCCCTCTCCTTCCTGCCTCCTTCTCTCCCTCCCACCCTCGTGCCTCTGCCTTCATTCCAGAAACAAATGGATGTGTTAAAACAGTGAAATGTGTTTGTGAAAGATAAATAGTTTATCTTAAATATACTGTTGTAGTGTCAAACCAAGTCTCAAATGCATGTACATATTTTATTCACAGACATAACATTTCAAAATGAGTAGTTTTCCCTCCTTTTTCAAACATTTGCCCATGAATGCAATACTTACAAAAAATAAAAACAGACAGACAATGTAGCTCAGAGCTCATCAGCCTTACGTGCCCGTCTCATCAGGAAAGTGAGCCCGGAGTGTATAGCATTTTGTTCCATAAGAAGCATCACTGACTGACTGGCAGCAGAGAGAAGTCTCTGGATTTTTCACACATATCTCTCCCTTCTTTTATTTTGAAATTTTGCTCCATTTTGATTCCGTTGCCACAAATGTGTGACATTCTGAGTAGGGCTTCTATTCATATGGCCACATCCTCTCTGTGACCATCAGCTAGGGAGTTCTTTGGTCAGTGAGAGTATCGATAACTGTGTGCTAGGTTTAGTTTGGAGAGAAGGTTACAAAAATAATGAGAATGTGGTATCCGCCAGTGAGCCGTATTGCCTCAGTCCCACCAGAG